>JAFDUT010000180.1:0-44674 GCA_017309665.1 Coelopa frigida
CCCAGGCATCTAATTGATGGCTTTGAAGAGAGGGTATGCCCACATACACGTATGTCTAGTGATTCTACTTTTTTGCGATTGCTAATCAATACAGCCTCTGTTTTGTGGTCCGCAAGTTCTAGCTTAGTTTTTGCAGCCAATTCTTGACCCTTTGGATTGTGGTGTTGGATTTTTGAGCTACTTCTTCTAGCGTTTTTGCAGCCACAACTATAGCAATATCATCCGGATATCCGACAATTTTCACTTCATAGGGTTTTTCGATCCTTAGGACGCCATCGTACATGATGTTCCAGAGAATTGGGCCAAGTACCGATCCTTGAGGTACTCCTGCACTAACAGGGTACCATTTGGGACCATCCTCTGTGTCGTAGAACTACTGTTGTTGAAGTAGCTTTAGATCATTCTCACTAGGTAGTGCGGGGTGTTTAGACTCTTAAGGGTTATAACCTGATTCCAGTCCGCAGAATTGAACGCATTTTTAACATTGAGTTTTACGACGGCACAGTATTACTTTTTCCCTCCGAGCCATGTAGTGCCTTCTATTGCTTTTGAAGCTATCTCGCATACTTTCGCAATGGCGTGAGTCGTGCTACGATGTTTTCTGACCCAAATTGCTGGTTGGAGAGTCCCAGATGTCAGGTTTCTCCATCATCACAGTCTTCAGCACCACAGTTGGGATGCCATCTAGTCCTGGTGCCTTTTTGGCGATCTCCGTTACTTCAAGAGCAGTTACGGGGGGTATTTCTTCCGCTAGTGAGACTACTGTTGCGGGATCCAGTGCTTCGTGTTGTGGGAACAAGGCCTCCACTATTTTCCTCAGTATGATGGGACTCAACACCGGTGTGTTGAGCGTCCCTCGTTTAGTTTTCTTCACCACTATTTTGTACGCACTTCCCCAAGGGTTGTTTTGGACCTCTTGTTTTAGCGTTTTCCAGTGTTCAATTTTGCTCTTTTCAATGGCCTTGCGTAGTTCCTTACGCTTGGCTTTGAAGGTCTCAAGATGGTGTGCATACCCAATCCTCCCTCTAGCTCTCTGTTGTCTTCTGCGGAGTGCGTTGCACTCAGTGCGGAGGTTCGCTATTTCCTCATTCCACCACACAGCTGGGCTTCTACGGTTCCCGGTTTTCTGTCGAGGCATAGAGGCATCGCATATGTCTATCAGGGATTGCATCACAATATTTGTTTTCTCAATTGCATCTCCCGTAGTTATTTCCATGTAGCATATTATCTAGCATTTCTCTATCTAGTGTTTTTATGTTCTATCTTATATTTTGCGTTTTCCTAGCCCATTTTTGTGGGTGTACAATGGGCTTCTGAATCTCAACTAGCGCACCGGGTTTGCCTGGTCCACCCAGGCAAAATCTGTTAACTTCGGCCAGGCCGAAGTTTACATAACCTACACCCTGCATACAACGTTTATTAAAGGAAAAACAGTGAATTTGTATCAATTATTAGTGAAAATGCATCATTACACTTCAATGCTATTAACTCCATCGTGCGATTTTCACAACTGTGGCCTCTTTCAAAGAGAAATTATATATTTGAAGCTATATTCGTATTCCAAACACGATTATACCCTTTTTTGTGTCGATTCAGGAGGTGACGCTGATCAAGAATATATATACTTTTCCATACCTACGACCTCTCCTTTAATGCGTTACAAACGGAAGGACAAAATGAATATACCCTTACCCACAGGGTGTAGGGTATAAAAATAATCGGATGGTGGTTGCTATGCATATATTCTTCTGAGACTTCCCATGAACTTCGCCTAATTAATGAGCTACTCATAAAGGTTAGGTCTATTATTGACGAACCTCTGCCATTGTCGTACGTGCTCTTGTTACCAGTATTAAGAAGAATCAGGACCAGGTTGGAGAAGGTTTCCAACAGTGCTGCTCCTCTCTTGTTCATTCTATAACTTCCGCATTCGATGGCCCATTAATTAAAGTCGCCAGCTACCACCGCTGGGAACTCCATTCTTACGGTGCCTGCCAATCGATCCAAGATGTCCTGGAATTCTTGTGCGTTCAGGCTTGGTGGCGCGTGGATCTTGGCTTGCAGGTCTCTTGGCTTAAATTCCAGCGGTAGGCTGGAGCATGTGTATAAAGATACTTTCCCACTTCTATCTTTTACTCAGTTATGACAATCTGACGGTACTCTATAGGGCTCGCTTATGATAAAGATATCAGCTTTCACTTCGACGGCAGTTTGAGACAATGGTTGAGGTTGATTTGTAGGCATTTAACCATGTGTTCCAGATAACTTTTGTTGCGCTATTATATACCTAGAGCACCTGGGGCCTCCAGTGGGATGGACATTTTCAGTGACTTAATAGCACTGACACTTATTGGTCTTATATCGGGGAACTGATCGTTGATTGCGATACAAATTTCCTCTCGGGTTATTATTTCATCGAGGTCACGGCATTCAATGACTACTAGATGACTTAAGGCTCTGACCTCTGCAGACTCACTTAGGGCTTGGACTATGTTTTCTCTGTGAGATGCAGTTTGTGCGTCAGCACTTCCTTTTAGCTGCAGCTCATGCTGCCTTGGCTGTCTTCCGAATTTTCGTGACATCTTCTCCAAGTTCTTTCAGCTCCGGTTTCTCTTTGATCAGCTTCAGCATGTCTGCGTATGACAGATCACCCGTTTTTTTTATTATTATTGCATCTGGCCGTGTGTGGGATTTCCTAACCTTTGACTTTTTGCTGCCGATAACTGTCCACCCGCTGGCGTGCTTTTCTTGTTCTTCGGAAGCGGTGCCTGTTTGTGTTGGGGTCATTTGCCTTTGCTCACTTCTCACCACTTTGTTGTACGTTACCTTCGGTGATGTCTTATCTCGGTGGTCAGCTGTATGCCTTACTTTTTTTGGGATTGGTTTCATGTGTCCCTCTGGTTCTCGTAGTTGTTTTTCCAGCACCTTTTTTCCCTCTCCTTCCCTGGAAGGGCCTTTACCAGATTGCTCTCGTACTGACTTCTTATGTAGCGCGGCTATTGCACTGATCAGGTCTTTCATGCTCTGATTTACATGCCTTTTTATTGTGGTGCATGCAATCAACTCCTGGATTTTACGTCCAAGTTCATCGCTGACTGACTTCTAGCACTTGTTCGGACTTGTGGTCCTGGATTCTTCTCGGACCCTTTGGGTGGTTTCGGCGGTGCGCTTAGGTGTATCCTCCGTGAGGTCAATGCTTCTTACCTTACTGGCCGCTTCTTTACAGTAAGCCAGCATTGTCGGCTTCATCCCCGATTGCGACTGGGGTGAGGAAGCTTGCAACGTCCCTAGCTACTAATCCCTTCTGCTACTAATAAAAGTTAAAAATGTGGTGATATTTACAATATACAAATATACAGCGAAATGACCTGCTTGTCCGCTGTTCGTGTATTTGCAGCATCACCTCCTGAATCTATTTAGCTATGTCCGTCTGTCTGTCTGTGTGTCTGTCTGTGGAAATAGATTTTGTGAAGAAACGGTCAGAGATACTGACTTGAAATTTAGGATTTAGTGTTTTTATATTAATAAGCTACTTGTATGTAAAAATGGGCGAAATCAGACGACGGACACGCCCACCTCCCATATAAAGCAATAGGTTTATATTGTTAAAATATACTATAGCAAATACACTTTGCGTCTTTGAAAAACATATTATATTTAGCTCATAATTTCTATTATCAAATTGTGAAAATTTTTGAAACTACTTCCCAAATTTCTTTTGTTCAATAAAGACGTGTCGTTTATATTTCAAGTTATTTCTTGCGTTATTCCTACATTTTCTACAGGTTATGGGCCTTACACCATAATGCGGAACAATTTGCAAAATATAAAATCGTGAAATTTCGACTATTAACGTTCAAATGGCAGAAGATCTGAAGACATCGATTTCAAGACTGAATAACCGGAACTACCAGATATGGAAGTATAAGCTGGAGTTGATGCTGGTTAAGGAGGGTCTTTGGGATGATGTAGTCCTTGCGTCGGCAGCTAAAACAACAGCGGATTGGTTGGCGAGAGACAGTAAAGCCAATGCGATCATTGGTCTGTTAGTAGAAGACAACCAATTGATTCATATCAAGCGGCTAAACCACGCATATCAATATTGGAAGGCGCTGAAGGACCAGCATGAGAAGTCATCGTTCAGCAATAAGATCCAGATTCTAAAGAAAACTGTTCAAATGTGAACTGGGATAGAAGACAATGGAAGAACATTTGCATAATGTATTGTCAATGGTTGATGAACTCAGTGGACTCGGTGAGTGCATCAAGGATCATATGGTTGTGGCGGTTTTGCTTGGGAGTCTTCCTGATGACTATGACACTTTGGTGACGGCCTTAGAAGTCAGATCAGAAGACAAGATATCCTTAGAGTTTGTAAAGGAGAAGTACTCCAGGAGTACAAACGCCATCACAGTAGAACTAATTCGGAGAGAGATGAATATGCACTTAAAGCAAAGCATCAGAAGAAACAAATCAAGTCTTTCGGATGTGGCAAAATTGGACACTTTATGAAAGATTGCAAGTCGAAGAAATATTCAGCAAACAAGATTGGTAATCAGGAAGAATCATCAAAATCGTACGCAGCTTTTCAACTTGGCGGCAGAAACAAGTCCAAAGATTGGTTGGTAGATTCTGCAGCATCTTGTCACATGACAAATTCAAGAAATTTTTTCACAAATTTGGATACAACAATCAAATCATCGGTTTTCATGGCAAATGGCAGTCATCTTCAATCAACTGGCCAAGGCGAAGGTTTTCTAACCAGTTGTGATAACCGTGGTGAGAAAGTTGAAATTAAGGTGCATGAGGTATTGTTTATTCCAGAATTAGATAGCAACTTATTATCTGTAAAGAAGTTGGTTGACAAAAATTATGATGTTATTTTTGATAAGATTTCGAAGAAAGGGAAAACTTTTGCAACAGCCTATGTCAAAAATGGAATGTTCACGTTATCTAGACCAGAAGTAGCAAAGAAAATTTCAATGGATGCAGGAGCTTGCATTCACACATGGCATAAAAGGTTTGGTCATCGAAGCATTGATGCAGTTAAGGACACAATCAACAAGAATCTTGTAAGTGGTAAACCATGCAGCGAAGGCGATTCTATTTGTAGAGTTTGTCTGGAAGGCAAGATGACAAGAAAACCCTTTGAAAAGAATTTAGCCAAAAGGTCAAATTCAAATTTTGAATCTGGTACATTCCGATATATGTGGTCCAATGCAAACATGCACTCCAAGTAATAATCGCTATATTTTCACATTGATAGATGATTATTGTAGATATTGCACAGTATATTTTCTTAGAAAGAAAAGTGATGCTTTTGTAAAATTTCGTGAATTTGTGGCAAATTGCAAATCGAAATTTAATAAGAACATGAAGGCTATTCGCACAGATGGTGGAGGTGAATTCATTAATCACGAATTCAAGAATTATTTGAAACAGAAGAGGATTGTTCATTATATTACAGTTCCTTACACGCCACAGCAGAATGGAATCGCTGAAAGAAAAAATCGTTCATTGACGGAGATGGCAAGGTGCATGCTGTTTGGTGCAAACCTTCATAATAAATATTGGGCTGAAGCAGTTCATACAGCGAACTATTTGCAGAACAGACTAATAACCAGTGAAAATGACAAAACTCCGTTTGAATATTGGTATGGTATGGAACCAGATTTGGCACATTTGAAGACGTTTGGTTGCGCCGTATATGTTCATGTTCCTAAATAGAAACGGCGTAAGTTGGATCAGACGGCAAAGAAATTGGTGTTTGTTGGATATTCTGAAACGTGTAAAAATTTTTGTTGTTTGGATATTCAAAAAGAAAGAGTTACCATAAGCCGGGATGTTGTTTTTATGGAGGAACAACAAAATGTTAATCAAGATAAACGTGCGAATTCAATTTGTAAGGATGTCATTGTGAGTTTAAAACAAGAATCTATGTCTCCTGTAGAACAATTGAATTCAGAAGGGGAAGACAATTTTAGCACAGCAAGTGAGAATGATGAAGATTGTGAGAACGATGAAGATTGCATCGAAGTTGCAACAGAAGAACCCAGAAGAGTCTCGTCAAGGAGCACAAAAGGCAAGGCACCTGACAGGTATGTAGCTAAAGTAGAGACCTCTATTGTTGAACCGAAAAACTATAAACAAGCATTAGCACTACCTGAAAGAGAATTGTGGCTCAAACCGATGGGAGAAGAAATGGATTCAATTATAAAAAATGATACCTGGGATTTGGTAGAACTGCCAGAGAATCGAAAGGCTGTGGGAAATAAATGGGTCTTCAAAATTAAACGTGATGCAGAAGGAAATATTGTTAAATATAAATCTCGATTGGTAGCGAAAGGATACTTTCAAAAATTTGGAGTTGATTTTGATGAGTTTTCGCACCTGTAGTGAAGCAAACTACATTTCGATGTCTTCTTGCAGTAGCTGCAAGGAAGAAGATGATAGCTAAACATGTAGCCTCTGTTTTGTGGTTCTTCTCTAGCTTCTAGCTTAGTTTTTGCAGCCAATTCTTGACCCTTTGGATTGTGGTGTTGAATTTTTGAGCTACTTCTTCTAGCGTTTTTGCAGCCACAACTATAGCAATATCATCCGGATATCCGACAATTTTCACTTCATAGGGTTTTTCGATCCTTAGGACGCCATCGTAGATGATGTTCCAGAGAATTGGGCCAAGTACCGATCCTTGAGGTACTCCTGCACTAACAGGGTACCATTTGGGACCATCCTCTGTGTCGTAGAACTACTGTTGTTGAAGTAGCTTTAGATCATTCTAACTAGGTAGTGCGGGGTGTTTAGACTCTTAAGGGTTATAACCTGATTCCAGTCCGCAGAATTGAACGCATTTTTAACATTGAGTTTTACGACGGCACAGTATTACTTTTTCCCTCCGAGCCATGTAGTGCCTTCTATTGCTTTTGAAGCTATCTCGCATACTTTCGCAATGGCGTGAGTCGTGCTACGATGTTTTCTGACCCAAATTGCTGGTTGGAGAGTCCCAGATGTCAGGTTTCTCCATCATCACAGTCTTCAGCACCACAGTTGGGATGCCATCTAGTCCTGGTGCCTTTTTGGCGATCTCCGTTACTTCAAGAGCAGTTACGGGGGGTATTTCTTCCGCTAGTGAGACTACTGTTGCGGGATCCAGTGCTTCGTGTTGTGGGAACAAGGCCTCCACTATTTTCCTCAGTATGATGGGACTCAACACCGGTGTGTTGAGCGTCCCTCGTTTAGTTTTCTTCACCACTATTTTGTACGCACTTCCCCAAGGGTTGTTTTGGACCTCTTGTTTTAGCGTTTTCCAGTGTTCAATTTTGCTCTTTTCAATGGCCTTGCGTAGTTCCTTACGCTTGGCTTTGAAGGTCTCAAGATGGTGTGCATACCCAATCCTCCCTCTAGCTCTCTGTTGTCTTCTGCGGAGTGCGTTGCACTCAGTGCGGAGGTTCGCTATTTCCTCATTCCACAACACAGCTGGGCTTCTACGGTTCCCGGTTTTCTGTCGAGGCATAGAGGCATCGCATATGTCTATCAGGGATTGCATCACAATATTTGTTTTCTCAATTGCATCTCCCGTAGTTATTTCCATGTAGCATATTATCTAGCATTTCTCTATCAAGTGTTTTTATGTTCTATCTTATATTTTGCGTTTTCCTAGCCCATTTTTGTGGGTGTACAATGGGCTTCTGAATCTCAACTAGCGCATCGGGTTTGCCTGGTCCACCCAGGCAAAATCTGTTAACTTCGGCCAGGCCGAAGTTTACATACCCTACACCCTGCATACAACGTTTATTAAAGGAAAAACAGTGAATTTGTATCAATTATTAGTGAAAATGCATCATTACACTTCAATGCTATTAACTCCATCGTGCGATTTTCACAACTGTGGCCTCTTTCAAAGAGAAATTATATATTTGAAGCTATATTCGTATTCCAAACACGATTATACCCTTTTTTGTGTCGATTCAGGAGGTGACGCTGATCAAGAATATATATACTTTTCCATACCTACGACCTCTCCTTTAATGCGTTACAAACGGAAGGACAAAATGAATATACCCTTACCCACAGGGTGTAGGGTATAAAAATAATCGGATGGTGGTTGCTATGCATATATTCTTCTGAGACTTCCCATGAACTTCGCCTAATTAATGAGCTACTCATAAAGGTTAGGTCTATTATTGACGAACCTCTGCCATTGTCGTACGTGCTCTTGTTACCAGTATTAAGAAGAATCAGGACCAGGTTGGAGAAGGTTTCCAACAGTGCTGCTCCTCTCTTGTTCATTCTATAACTTCCGCATTCGATGGCCCATTAATTAAAGTCGCCAGCTACCACCGCTGGGAACTCCATTCTTACGGTGCCTGCCAATCGATCCAAGATTTCCTGGAATTCTTGTGCGTTCAGGCTTGGTGGCGCGTGGATCTTGGCTTGCAGGTCTCTTGGCTTAAATTCCAGCGGTAGGCTGGAGCATGTGTATAAAGATACTTTCCCACTTCTATCTTTTACTCAGTTATGACAATCTGACGGTACTCTATAGGGCTCGCTTATGATAAAGATATCAGCTTTCACTTCGACGGCAGTTTGAGACAATGGTTGAGGTTGATTTGTAGGCATTTAACCATGTGTTCCAGATAACTTTTGTTGCGCTATTATATACCTAGAGCACCTGGGGCCTCCAGTGGGATGGACATTTTCAGTGACTTAATAGCACTGACACTTATTGGTCTTATATCGGGGAACTGATCGTTGATTGCGATACAAATTTCCTCTCGGGTTATTATTTCATCGAGGTCACGGCATTCAATGACTACTAGATGACTTAAGGCTCTGACCTCTGCAGACTCACTTAGGGCTTGGACTATGTTTTCTCTGTGAGATGCAGTTTGTGCGTCAGCACTTCCTTTTAGCTGCAGCTCATGCTGCCTTGGCTGTCTTCCGAATTTTCGTGACATCTTCTCCAAGTTCTTTCAGCTCCGGTTTCTCTTTGATCAGCTTCAGCATGTCTGCGTATGACAGATCACCCGTTTTTTTTATTATTATTGCATCTGGCCGTGTGTGGGATTTCCTAACCTTTGACTTTTTGCTGCCGATAACTGTCCACCCGCTGGCGTGCTTTTCTTGTTCTTCGGAAGCGGTGCCTGTTTGTGTTGGGGTCATTTGCCTTTGCTCACTTCTCACCACTTTGTTGTACGTTACCTTCGGTGATGTCTTATCTCGGTGGTCAGCTGTATGCCTTACTTTTTTTGGGATTGGTTTCATGTGTCCCTCTGGTTCTCGTAGTTGTTTTTCCAGCACCTTTTTTCCCTCTCCTTCCCTGGAAGGGCCTTTACCAGATTGCTCTCGTACTGACTTCTTATGTAGCGCGGCTATTGCACTGATCAGGTCTTTCATGCTCTGATTTACATGCCTTTTTATTGTGGTGCATGCAATCAACTCCTGGATTTTACGTCCAAGTTCATCGCTGACTGACTTCTAGCACTTGTTCGGACTTGTGGTCCTGGATTCTTCTCGGACCCTTTGGGTGGTTTCGGCGGTGCGCTTAGGTGTATCCTCCGTGAGGTCAATGCTTCTTACCTTACTGGCCGCTTCTTTACAGTAAGCCATCATTGTCGGCTTCATCCCCGATTGCGACTGGGGTGAGGAAGCTTGCAACGTCCCTAGCTACTAATCCCTTCTGCTACTAATAAAAGTTAAAAATGTGGTGATATTTACAATATACAAATATACAGCGAACACGACCTGCTTGTCCGCTGTTCGTGTATTTGCAGCATCACCTCCTGAATCTATTTAGCTATGTCCGTCTGTCTGTCTGTGTGTCTGTCTGTGGAAATAGATTTTGTGAAGAAACGGTCAGAGATACTGACTTGAAATTTAGGATTTAGTGTTTTTATATTAATAAGCTACTTGTATGTAAAAATGGGCGAAATCAGACGACGGACACGCCCACCTCCCATATAAAGCAATAGGTTTATATTGTTAAAATATACTATAGCAAATACACTTTGCGTCTTTGAAAAACATATTATATTTAGCTCATAATTTCTATTATCAAATTGTGAAAATTTTTGAAACTACTTCCCAAATTTCTTTTGTTCAATAAAGACGTGTCGTTTATATTTCAAGTTATTTCTTGCGTTATTCCTACATTTTCTACAGGTTATGGGCCTTACACCATAATGCGGAACAATTTGCAAAATATAAAATCGTGAAATTTCGACTATTAACGTTCAAATGGCAGAAGATCTGAAGACATCGATTTCAAGACTGAATAACCGGAACTACCAGATATGGAAGTATAAGCTGGAGTTGATGCTGGTTAAGGAGGGTCTTTGGGATGATGTAGTCCTTGCGTCGGCAGCTAAAACAACAGCGGATTGGTTGGCGAGAGACAGTAAAGCCAATGCGATCATTGGTCTGTTAGTAGAAGACAACCAATTGATTCATATCAAGCGGCTAAACCACGCATATCAATATTGGAAGGCGCTGAAGGACCAGCATGAGAAGTCATCGTTCAGCAATAAGATCCAGATTCTAAAGAAACTGTTCAAATGTGAACTGGGATAGAAGACAATGGAAGAACATTTGCATAATGTATTGTCAATGGTTGATGAACTCAGTGGACTCGGTGAGTGCATCAAGGATCATATGGTTGTGGCGGTTTTGCTTGGGAGTCTTCCTGATGACTATGACACTTTGGTGACGGCCTTAGAAGTCAGATCAGAAGACAAGATATCCTTAGAGTTTGTAAAGGAGAAGTACTCCAGGAGTACAAACGCCATCACAGTAGAACTAATTCGGAGAGAGATGAATATGCACTTAAAGCAAAGCATCAGAAGAAACAAATCAAGTCTTTCGGATGTGGCAAAATTGGACACTTTATGAAAGATTGCAAGTCGAAGAAATATTCAGCAAACAAGATTGGTAATCAGGAAGAATCATCAAAATCGTACGCAGCTTTTCAACTTGGCGGCAGAAACAAGTCCAAAGATTGGTTGGTAGATTCTGCAGCATCTTGTCACATGACAAATTCAAGAAATTTTTTCACAAATTTGGATACAACAATCAAATCATCGGTTTTCATGGCAAATGGCAGTCATCTTCAATCAACTGGCCAAGGCGAAGGTTTTCTAACCAGTTGTGATAACCGTGGTGAGAAAGTTGAAATTAAGGTGCATGAGGTATTGTTTATTCCAGAATTAGATAGCAACTTATTATCTGTAAAGAAGTTGGTTGACAAAAATTATGATGTTATTTTTGATAAGATTTCGAAGAAAGGGAAAACTTTTGCAACAGCCTATGTCAAAAATGGAATGTTCACGTTATCTAGACCAGAAGTAGCAAAGAAAATTTCAATGGATGCAGGAGCTTGCATTCACACATGGCATAAAAGGTTTGGTCATCGAAGCATTGATGCAGTTAAGGACACAATCAACAAGAATCTTGTAAGTGGTAAACCATGCAGCGAAGGCGATTCTATTTGTAGAGTTTGTCTGGAAGGCAAGATGACAAGAAAACCCTTTGAAAAGAATTTAGCCAAAAGGTCAAATTCAAATTTTGAATCTGGTACATTCCGATATATGTGGTCCAATGCAAACATGCACTCCAAGTAATAATCGCTATATTTTCACATTGATAGATGATTATTGTAGATATTGCACAGTATATTTTCTTAGAAAGAAAAGTGATGCTTTTGTAAAATTTCGTGAATTTGTGGCAAATTGCAAATCGAAATTTAATAAGAACATGAAGGCTATTCGCACAGATGGTGGAGGTGAATTCATTAATCACGAATTCAAGAATTATTTGAAACAGAAGAGGATTGTTCATTATATTACAGCTCCTTACACGCCACAGCAGAATGGAATCGCTGAAAGAAAAAATCGTTCATTGACGGAGATGGCAAGGTGCATGCTGTTTGGTGCAAACCTTCATAATAAATATTGGGCTGAAGCAGTTCATACAGCGAACTATTTGCAGAACAGACTAATAACCAGTGAAAATGACAAAACTCCGTTTGAATATTGGTATGGTATGGAACCAGATTTGGCACATTTGAAGACGTTTGGTTGCGCCGTATATGTTCATGTTCCTAAATAGAAACGGCGTAAGTTGGATCAGACGGCAAAGAAATTGGTGTTTGTTGGATATTCTGAAACGTGTAAAAATTTTTGTTGTTTGGATATTCAAAAAGAAAGAGTTACCATAAGCCGGGATGTTGTTTTTATGGAGGAACAACAAAATGTTAATCAAGATAAACGTGCGAATTCAATTTGTAAGGATGTCATTGTGAGTTTAAAACAAGAATCTATGTCTCCTGTAGAACAATTGAATTCAGAAGGGGAAGACAATTTTAGCACAGCAAGTGAGAATGATGAAGATTGTGAGAACGATGAAGATTGCATCGAAGTTGCAACAGAAGAACCCAGAAGAGTCTCGTCAAGGAGCACAAAAGGCAAGGCACCTGACAGGTATGTAGCTAAAGTAGAGACCTCTATTGTTGAACCGAAAAACTATAAACAAGCATTAGCACTACCTGAAAGAGAATTGTGGCTCAAACCGATGGGAGAAGAAATGGATTCAATTATAAAAAATGATACCTGGGATTTGGTAGAACTGCCAGAGAATCGAAAGGCTGTGGGAAATAAATGGGTCTTCAAAATTAAACGTGATGCAGAAGGAAATATTGTTAAATATAAATCTCGATTGGTAGCGAAAGGATACTTTCAAAAATTTGGAGTTGATTTTGATGAGTTTTCGCACCTGTAGTGAAGCAAACTACATTTCGATGTCTTCTTGCAGTAGCTGCAAGGAAGAAGATGATAGCTAAACATGTAGCCTCTGTTTTGTGGTCCGCAAGTTCTAGCTTAGTTTTTGCAGCCAATTCTTGACCCTTTGGATTGTGGTGTTGGATTTTTGAGCTACTTCTTCTAGCGTTTTTGCAGCCACAACTATAGCAATATCATCCGGATATCCGACAATTTTCACTTCATAGGGTTTTTCGATCCTTAGGACGCCATCGTAGATGATGTTCCAGAGAATTGGGCCAAGTACCGATCCTTGAGGTACTCCTGCACTAACAGGGTACCATTTGGGACCATCCTCTGTGTCGTAGAACTACTGTTGTTGAAGTAGCTTTAGATCATTCTAACTAGGTAGTGCGGGGTGTTTAGACTCTTAAGGGTTATAACCTGATTCCAGTCCGCAGAATTGAACGCATTTTTAACATTGAGTTTTACGACGGCACAGTATTACTTTTTCCCTCCGAGCCATGTAGTGCCTTCTATTGCTTTTGAAGCTATCTCGCATACTTTCGCAATGGCGTGAGTCGTGCTACGATGTTTTCTGACCCAAATTGCTGGTTGGAGAGTCCCAGATGTCAGGTTTCTCCATCATCACAGTCTTCAGCACCACAGTTGGGATGCCATCTAGTCCTGGTGCCTTTTTGGCGATCTCCGTTACTTCAAGAGCAGTTACGGGGGGTATTTCTTCCGCTAGTGAGACTACTGTTGCGGGATCCAGTGCTTCGTGTTGTGGGAACAAGGCCTCCACTATTTTCCTCAGTATGATGGGACTCAACACCGGTGTGTTGAGCGTCCCTCGTTTAGTTTTCTTCACCACTATTTTGTACGCACTTCCCCAAGGGTTGTTTTGGACCTCTTGTTTTAGCGTTTTCCAGTGTTCAATTTTGCTCTTTTCAATGGCCTTGCGTAGTTCCTTACGCTTGGTTTTGAAGGTCTCAAGATGGTGTGCATACCCAATCCTCCCTCTAGCTCTCTGTTGTCTTCTGCGGAGTGCGTTGCACTCAGTGCGGAGGTTCGCTATTTCCTCATTCCACCACACAGCTGGGCTTCTACGGTTCCCGGTTTTCTGTCGAGGCATAGAGGCATCGCATATGTCTATCAGGGATTGCATCACAATATTTGTTTTCTCAATTGCATCTCCCGTAGTTATTTCCATGTAGCATATTATCTAGCATTTCTCTATCTAGTGTTTTTATGTTCTATCTTATATTTTGCGTTTTCCTAGCCCATTTTTGTGGGTGTACAATGGGCTTCTGAATCTCAACTAGCGCATCGGGTTTGCCTGGTCCACCCAGGCAAAATCTGTTAACTTCGGCCAGGCCGAAGTTTACATACCCTACACCCTGCATACAACGTTTATTAAAGGAAAAACAGTGAATTTGTATCAATTATTAGTGAAAATGCATCATTACACTTCAATGCTATTAACTCCATCGTGCGATTTTCACAACTGTGGCCTCTTTCAAAGAGAAATTATATATTTGAAGCTATATTCGTATTCCAAACATGATTATACCCTTTTTTGTGTCGATTCAGGAGGTGACGCTGATCAAGAATATATATACTTTTCCATACCTACGACCTCTCCTTTAATGCGTTACAAACGGAAGGACAAAATGAATATACCCTTACCCACAGGGTGTAGGGTATAAAAATAATCGGATGGTGGTTGCTATGCATATATTCTTCTGAGACTTCCCATGAACTTCGCCTAATTAATGAGCTACTCATAAAGGTTAGGTCTATTATTGACGAACCTCTGCCATTGTCGTACGTGCTCTTGTTACCAGTATTAAGAAGAATCAGGACCAGGTTGGAGAAGGTTTCCAACAGTGCTGCTCCTCTCTTGTTCATTCTATAACTTCCGCATTCGATGGCCCATTAATTAAAGTCGCCAGCTACCACCGCTGGGAACTCCATTCTTACGGTGCCTGCCAATCGATCCAAGATTTCCTGGAATTCTTGTGCGTTCAGGCTTGGTGGCGCGTGTATCTTGGCTTGTAGGTCTCTTGGCTTAAATTCCAGCGGTAGGCTGGAGCATGTGTATAAAGATACTTTCCCACTTCTATCTTTTACTCAGTTATGACAATCTGACGGTACTCTATAGGGCTCGCTTATGATAAAGATATCAGCTTTCACTTCGACGGCAGTTTGAGACAATGGTTGAGGTTGATTTGTAGGCATTTAACCATGTGTTCCAGATAACTTTTGTTGCGCTATTATATACCTAGAGCACCTGGGGCCTCCAGTGGGATGGACATTTTCAGTGACTTAATAGCACTGACACTTATTGGTCTTATATCGGGGAACTGATCGTTGATTGCGATACAAATTTCCTCTCGGGTTATTATTTCATCGAGGTCACGGCATTCAATGACTACTAGATGACTTAAGGCTCTGACCTCTGCAGACTCACTTAGGGCTTGGACTATGTTTTCTCTGTGAGATGCAGTTTGTGCGTCAGCACTTCCTTTTAGCTGCAGCTCATGCTGCCTTGGCTGTCTTCCGAATTTTCGTGACATCTTCTCCAAGTTCTTTCAGCTCCGGTTTCTCTTTGATCAGCTTCAGCATGTCTGCGTATGACAGATCACCCGTTTTTTTTATTATTATTGCATCTGGCCGTGTGTGGGATTTCCTAACCTTTGACTTTTTGCTGCCGATAACTGTCCACCCGCTGGCGTGCTTTTCTTGTTCTTCGGAAGCGGTGCCTGTTTGTGTTGGGGTCATTTGCCTTTGCTCACTTCTCACCACTTTGTTGTACGTTACCTTCGGTGATGTCTTATCTCGGTGGTCAGCTGTATGCCTTACTTTTTTTGGGATTGGTTTCATGTGTCCCTCTGGTTCTCGTAGTTGTTTTTCCAGCACCTTTTTTCCCTCTCCTTCCCTGGAAGGGCCTTTACCAGATTGCTCTCGTACTGACTTCTTATGTAGCGCGGCTATTGCACTGATCAGGTCTTTCATGCTCTGATTTACATGCCTTTTTATTGTGGTGCATGCAATCAACTCCTGGATTTTACGTCCAAGTTCATCGCTGACTGACTTCTAGCACTTGTTCGGACTTGTGGTCCTGGATTCTTCTCGGACCCTTTGGGTGGTTTCGGCGGTGCGCTTAGGTGTATCCTCCGTGAGGTCAATGCTTCTTACCTTACTGGCCGCTTCTTTACAGTAAGCCATCATTGTCGGCTTCATCCCCGATTGCGACTGGGGTGAGGAAGCTTGCAACGTCCCTAGCTACTAATCCCTTCTGCTACTAATAAAAGTTAAAAATGTGGTGATATTTACAATATACAAATATACAGCGAACACGACCTGCTTGTCCGCTGTTCGTGTATTTGCAGCATCACCTCCTGAATCTATTTAGCTATGTCCGTCTGTCTGTCTGTGTGTCTGTCTGTGGAAATAGATTTTGTGAAGAAACGGTCAGAGATACTGACTTGAAATTTAGGATTTAGTGTTTTTATATTAATAAGCTACTTGTATGTAAAAATGGGCGAAATCAGACGACGGACACGCCCACCTCCCATATAAAGCAATAGGTTTATATTATTAAAATATACTATAGCAAATACACTTTGCGTCTTTGAAAAACATATTATATTTAGCTCATAATTTCTATTATCAAATTGTGAAAATTTTTGAAACTACTTCCCAAATTTCTTTTGTTCAATAAAGACGTGTCGTTTATATTTCAAGTTATTTCTTGCGTTATTCCTACATTTTCTACAGGTTATGGGCCTTACACCATAATGCGGAACAATTTGCAAAATATAAAATCGTGAAATTTCGACTATTAACGTTCAAATGGCAGAAGATCTGAAGACATCGATTTCAAGACTGAATAACCGGAACTACCAGATATGGAAGTATAAGCTGGAGTTGATGCTGGTTAAGGAGGGTCTTTGGGATGATGTAGTCCTTGCGTCGGCAGCTAAAACAACAGCGGATTGGTTGGCGAGAGACGGTAAAGCCAATGCGATCATTGGTCTGTTAGTAGAAGACAACCAATTGATTCATATCAAGCGGCTAAACCACGCATATCAATATTGGAAGGCGCTGAAGGACCAGCATGAGAAGTCATCGTTCAGCAATAAGATCCAGATTCTAAAGAAACTGTTCAAATGTGAACTGGGATAGAAGACAATGGAAGAACATTTGCATAATGTATTGTCAATGGTTGATGAACTCAGTGGACTCGGTGAGTGCATCAAGGATCATATGGTTGTGGCGGTTTTGCTTGGGAGTCTTCCTGATGACTATGACACTTTGGTGACGGCCTTAGAAGTCAGATCAGAAGACGAGATATCCTTAGAGTTTGTAAAGGAGAAGTACTCCAGGAGTACAAACGCCATCACAGTAGAACTAATTCGGAGAGAGATGAATATGCACTTAAAGCAAAGCATCAGAAGAAACAAATCAAGTCTTTCGGATGTGGCAAAATTGGACACTTTATGAAAGATTGCAAGTCGAAGAAATATTCAGCAAACAAGATTGGTAATCAGGAAGAATCATCGAAATCGTACGCAGCTTTTCAACTTGGCGGCAGAAACAAGTCCAAAGATTGGTTGGTAGATTCTGCAGCATCTTGTCACATGACAAATTCAAGAAATTTTTTCACAAATTTGGATACAACAATCAAATCATCGGTTTTCATGGCAAATGGCAGTCATCTTCAATCAACTGGCCAAGGCGAAGGTTTTCTAACCAGTTGTGATAACCGTGGTGAGAAAGTTGAAATTAAGGTGCATGAGGTATTGTTTATTCCAGAATTAGATAGCAACTTATTATCTGTAAAGAAGTTGGTTGACAAAAATTATGATGTTATTTTTGATAAGAAAGGATGTAAGATTTCGAGGAAGGGAAAACTTTTGCAACAGCCTATGTCAAAAATGGAATGTTCACGTTATCTAGACCAGAAGTAGCAAAGAAAATTTCAATGGATGCAGGAATGGCTTGCATTCACACATGGCATAAAAGGTTTGGTCATCGAAGCATTGATGCAGTTAAGGACACAATCAACAAGAATCTTGTAAGTGGTAAACCATGCAGCGAAGGCGATTCTATTTGTAGAGTTTGTCTGGAAGGCAAGATGACAAGAAAACCCTTTCAAAAGAATTTAGCCAAAAGGTCAAATTCAAATTTTGAATCTGGTACATTCCGATATATGTGGTCCAATGCAAACATGCACTCCAAGTAATAATCGCTATATTTTCACATTGATAGATGATTATTGTAGATATTGCACAGTATATTTTCTTAGAAAGAAAAGTGATGCTTTTGTAAAATTTCGTGAATTTGTGGCAAATTGCAAATCGAAATTTAATAAGAACATGAAGGCTATTCGCACAGATGGTGGAGGTGAATTCATTAATCACGAATTCAAGAATTATTTGAAACAGAAGAGGATTGTTCATTATATTACAGCTCCTTACACGCCACAGCAGAATGGAATCGCTGAAAGAAAAAATCGTTCATTGACGGAGATGGCAATGTGCATGCTGTTTGGTGCAAACCTTCATAATAAATATTGGGCTGAAGCAGTTCATACAGCGAACTATTTGCAGAACAGACTAATAACCAGTGAAAATGACAAAACTCCGTTTGAATATTGGTATGGTATGGAACCAGATTTGGCACATTTGAAGACGTTTGGTTGCGCCGTATATGTTCATGTTCCTAAATAGAAACGGCGTAAGTTGGATCAGACGGCAAAGAAATTGGTGTTTGTTGGATATTCTGAAACGTGTAAAAATTTTTGTTGTTTGGATATTCAAAAAGAAAGAGTTACCATAAGCCGGGATGTTGTTTTTATGGAGGAACAACAAAATGTTAATCAAGATAAACGTGCGAATTCAATTTGTAAGGATGTCATTGTGAGTTTAAAACAAGAATCTATGTCTCCTGTAGAACAATTGAATTCAGAAGGGGAAGACAATTTTAGCACAGCAAGTGAGAATGATGAAGATTGTGAGAACGATGAAGATTGCATCGAAGTTGCAACAGAAGAACCCAGAAGAGTCTCGTCAAGGAGCACAAGAGGCAAGGCACCTGACAGGTATGTAGCTAAAGTAGAGACCTCTATTGTTGAACCGAAAAACTATAAACAAGCATTAGCACTACCTGAAAGAGAATTGTGGCTCAAAGCGATGGGAGAAGAAATGGATTCAATTATAAAAAATGATACCTGGGATTTGGTAGAACTGCCAGAGAATCGAAAGGCTGTGGGAAATAAATGGGTCTTCAAAATTAAACGTGATGCAGAAGGAAATATTGTTAAATATAAATCTCGATTGGTAGCGAAAGGATACTTTCAAAAATTTGGAGTTGATTTTGATGAGTTTTCGCACCTGTAGTGAAGCAAACTACATTTCGATGTCTTCTTGCAGTAGCTGCAAGGAAGAAGATGATAGCTAAACATGTAGCCTCTGTTTTGTGGTCCGCAAGTTCTAGCTTAGTTTTTGCAGCCAATTCTTGACCCTTTGGATTGTGGTGTTGGATTTTTGAGCTACTTCTTCTAGCGTTTTTGCAGCCACAACTATAGCAATATCATCCGGATATCCGACAATTTTCACTTCATAGGGTTTTTCGATCCTTAGGACGCCATCGTAGATGATGTTCCAGAGAATTGGGCCAAGTACCGATCCTTGAGGTACTCCTGCACTAACAGGGGTACCATTTGGGACCATCCTCTGTGTCGTAGAACTACTGTTGTTGAAGTAGCTTTAGATCATTCTCACTAGGTAGTGCGGGGTGTTTAGACTCTTAAGGGTTATAACCTGATTCCAGTCCGCAGAATTGAACGCATTTTTAACATTGAGTTTTACGACGGCACAGTATTACTTTTTCCCTCCGAGCCATGTAGTGCCTTCTATTGCTTTTGAAGCTATCTCGCATACTTTCGCAATGGCGTGAGTCGTGCTACGATGTTTTCTGACCCAAATTGCTGGTTGGAGAGTCCCAGATGTCAGGTTTCTCCATCATCACAGTCTTCAGCACCACAGTTGGGATGCCATCTAGTCCTGGTGCCTTTTGGCGATCTCCGTTACTTCAAGAGCAGTTACGGGGGGTATTTCTTCCGCTAGTGAGACTACTGTTGCGGGATCCAGTGCTTCGTGTTGTGGGAACAAGGCCTCCACTATTTTCCTCAGTATGATGGGACTCAACACCGGTGTGTTGAGCGTCCCTCGTTTAGTTTTCTTCACCACTATTTTGTACGCACTTCCCCAAGGGTTGTTTTGGACCTCTTGTTTTAGCGTTTTCCAGTGTTCAATTTTGCTCTTTTCAATGGCCTTGCTTAGTTCCTTACGCTTGGCTTTGAAGGTCTCAAGATGGTGTGCATACCCAATCCTCCCTCTAGCTCTCTGTTGTCTTCTGCGGAGTGCGTTGCACTCAGTGCGGAGGTTCGCTATTTCCTCATTCCACCACACAGCTGGGCTTCTACGGTTCCCGGTTTTCTGTCGAGGCATAGAGGCATCGCATATGTCTATCAAGGATTGCATCACAATATTTGTTTTCTCAATTGCATCTCCCATAGTTATTTCCATGTAGCATATTATCTAGCATTTCTCTATCTAGTGTTTTTATGTTCTATCTTATATTTTGCGTTTTCCTAGCCCATTTTTGTGGGTGTACAATGGGCTTCTGAATCTCAACTAGCGCACCGGGTTTGCCTGGTCCACCCAGGCAAAATCTGTTAACTTCGGCCAGGCCGAAGTTTACATACCCTACACCCTGCATACAACATTTATTAAAGGAAAAACAGTGAATTTGTATCAATTATTAGTGAAAATGCATCATTACACTTCAATGCTATTAACTCCATCGTGCGATTTTCACAACTGTGGCCTCTTTCAAAGAGAAATTATATATTTGAAGCTATATTCGTATTCCAAACACGATTATACCCTTTTTTGTGTCGATTCAGGAGGTGACGCTGATCAAGAATATATATACTTTTCCATACCTACGACCTCTCCTTTAATGCGTTACAAACGGAAGGATAAAATGAATATTACCCACAGGGTGTAGGGTATAAAAATAATCGGATGGTGGTTGCTATGCATATATTCTTCTGAGACTTCCCATGAACTTCGCCTAATTAATGAGCTACTCATAAAGGTTAGGTCTATTATTGACGAACCTCTGCCATTGTCGTACGTGCTCTTGTTACCAGTATTAAGAAGAACCAGGACCAGGTTGGAGAAGGTTTCCAACAGTGCTGCTCCTCTCTTGTTCATTCTATAACTTCCGCATTCGATGGCCCATTAATTAAAGTCGCCAGCTACCACCGCTGGGAACTCCATTCTTACGGTGCCTGCCAATCGATCCAAGATGTCCTGGAATTCTTGTGCGTTCAGGCTTGGTGGCGCGTGGATCTTGGCTTGTAGGTCTCTTGGCTTAAATTCCAGCGGTAGGCTGGAGCATGTGTATAAAGATACTTTCCCACTTCTATCTTTTACTCAGTTATGACAATCTGACGGTACTCTATAGGGCTCGCTTATGATAAAGATATCAGCTTTCACTTCGACGGCAGTTTGAGACAATAAGGTTCGCAATGGTTGAGGTTGATTTGTAGGCATTTAACCATGTGTTCCAGATAACTTTTGTTGCGCTATTATATACCTAGAGCACCTGGGGCCTCCAGTGGGATGGACATTTTCAGTGACTTAATAGCACTGACACTTATTGGTCTTATATCGGGGAACTGATCGTTGATTGCGATACAAATTTCCTCTCGGGTTATTATTTCATCGAGGTCACGGCATTCAATGACTACTTGATGACTTAAGGCTCTGACCTCTGCAGACTCACTTAGGGCTTGGACTATGTTTTCTCTGTGAGATGCAGTTTGTGCGTCAGCACTTCCTTTTAGCTGCAGCTCATGCTGCCTTGGCTGTCTTCCGAATTTTCGTGACATCTTCTCCAAGTTCTTTCAGCTCCGGTTTCTCTTTGATCAGCTTCAGCATGTCTGCGTATGACAGATCACCCGTTTTTTTTATTATTATTGCATCTGGCCGTGTGTGGGATTTCCTAACCTTTGACTTTTTGCTGCCGATAACTGTCCACCCGCTGGCGTGCTTTTCTTGTTCTTCGGAAGCGGTGCCTGTTTGTGTTGGGGTCATTTGCCTTTGCTCACTTCTCACCACTTTGTTGTACGTTACCTTCGGTGATGTCTTATCTCGGTGGTCAGCTGTATGCCTTACTTTTTTTGGGATTGGTTTCATGTGTCCCTCTGGTTCTCGTAGTTGTTTTTCCAGCACCTTTTTTCCCTCTCCTTCCCTGGAAGGGCCTTTACCAGATTGCTCTCGTACTGACTTCTTATGTAGCGAAGCTATATCAGGTCTTTCATGCTCTGATTTACATGCCTTTTTATTGTGGTGTATGCAATCAACTCCTGGATTTTACGTCCAAGTTCATCGCTGACTGACTTCTAGCACTTGTTCGGACTTGTGGTCCTGGATTCTTCTCGGACCCTTTGGGTGGTTTCGGCGGTGCGCTTAGGTGTATCCTCCGTGAGGTCAATGCTTCTTACCTTACTGGCCGCTTCTTTACAGTAAGCCATCATTGTCGGCTTCATCCCCGATTGCGACTGGGGTGAGGAAGCTTGCAACGTCCCTAGCTACTAATCCCTTCTGCTACTAATAAAAGTTAAAAATGTGGTGATATTTACAATATACAAATATACAGCGAACACGACCTGCTTGTCCGCTGTTCGTGTATTTGCAGCATCACCTCCTGAATCTATTTAGCTATGTCCGTCTGTCTGTCTGTGTGTCTGTCTGTGGAAATAGATTTTGTGAAGAAACGGTCAGAGATACTGACTTGAAATTTAGGATTTAGTGTTTTTATATTAATAAGCTACTTGTATGTAAAAATGGGCGAAATCAGACGACGGACACGCCCACCTCCCATATAAAGCAATAGGTTTATATTGTTAAAATATACTATAGCAAATACACTTTGCGTCTTTGAAAAACATATTATATTTAGCTCATAATTTCTATTATCAAATTGTGAAAATTTTTGAAACTACTTCCCAAATTTCTTTTGTTCAATAAAGACGTGTCGTTTATATTTCAAGTTATTTCTTGCGTTATTCCTACATTTTCTACAGGTTATGGGCCTTACACCATAATGCGGAACAATTTGCAAAATATAAAATCGTGAAATTTCGACTATTAACGTGTGACGCCCAAATTTGTTGACCCAAATTTGGGGCACACATAATGTCCCTTCCCCTTATGGTATTGCTAGATTTAAGTTATAATGAATTGTTAATAATTAGTTTGTAGTATACATAGATTAGTTAGTAATTACGCGAGAAATCAAACGCACCACTGGGTGCATTTGACGAACTTTCGATCTTCGATTTCGGGTTCGAAGATCGAGAATTCACGAGGAAAGCCGAAAGCCGAGGGCAGCTACACCCACGCGCGGTCTAACGCGGTCTCTTCTTTTGCTGACCGCCGTAGACACCAGATCGACCGAGGTAAATCAAATATTCTAACTCTGTGCGCACGGGAAAGCGGTTTTCGCTGGCCGAAATCCGGGCGCCGAATTCGAAAGGGGAATTCGACGCTAGGATTTCACGCACAATGTAAGCGCAATCCAGTGACGCCGACTAAATCTCGCTTAGTCCGTCCGATAGAAAGACATCGCATCGTGACACTCTGCGGCGGTCACCGCTTCGACGGGGACGTCACGCACAACCAGCGGCCACCCGACTTCGGGACAGCAAAAATTGTTGGTGTCGAAGTCGTCGCTAATATTCGCGCCGTCGTCACTAGCGCAGTTTTCCTCAAGCGACGTCATATCCCTTCGGCTTGCGACGGTTCCCGCAATCACAGCGAACGTCTCTCCCTTCTCTCGGCGTACCAACAATAGCAATCGTGCTCTCGACGGTGCACTCTCACCCAACAACAATAGCAGAGTCTTCAACGTGAGTGTCTCGAACGGCGAGCGCAGCGACGGTACACTTGCACTCATCGACAATAACAACAGCAGGGTCTTCAACAGCGATCATCGCGACGTGGACAACAACAGCGGCGGTGGAATCGCACGGAACCCAGCAACAACGACAGCGGAGAACGAACACAACGTGGGACAACAACAACAGCGGCAAAGGCGAGTGAGCGAACGCAACGCGTGACAACCACAACGGCGACGGAGAGCACAGCGAAGGCGAGAGAACGAGACAACGCGGGACGACCACAGCGGCAGCGGAGAGCACAGGGAAGGCAAGCGAGCGCACCGGAGGACAATAGGACAATTCTCACAGCGAGTGAGAAGAAAAGAAAAGTATAAAATAAAGATAACTAAAGCGTCGCGTGTGAAAATCAATCCGTGTAAATTCAAGGTAAACAATCAAAGTGCTAACAAACGGATTTGCGCCAATTTGAGTAACGCGAAATTCGGTGCCGCGGTTTAACACAATAGTGTCGCGAGTGTACCGAATTTCGCTGCCGCGGATAAACTCTAGTTGCGCGAGTCGCCAGATTCCGGTGCCGCGGACAAACAGCTGTGACGCGAGTGCCGCGCTATAAAACAATGTTGAATGTATCGTGGGTCTACTCCCTCCGCCGGGAGGACCTGATTAAATACGCCATCGAGTTCGAACTCGAAGCGACGGGAACGGTGGAAGAACTGCGGAAACAGTTGACCACGTTCATCGCGGATCAAGGAGCGGACGCCGACGTCACGCGCCGACTCCTCGAGTTGCAGGAGCTACACCGTCGTGCTCCGTCACCAGGCCCTTCGAAAGGGAGTGCTCGCCCACCTACCGCGTCCGGGGACGTCCTAAAATATAAGGTCCTCGGGAACACGTCGTACCCCGAACCGACACAAGACACGTTCACCATTTTCTCGGCCAACTCCTCGCCATCTCGCCACACAGCCACGTATGCCGGCGCCATCGACCTAGTGCGCAAGTGGTCGGTTCGGTACGACGGAGGCAAGGACCCTCTCGCTTTCATGGATAGGCTCGAAGAGTTGTCCGACGTATACGGCCTCGACCCGGACCACCTTCCTCGAACTATGCCTGTATTGCTACGAGGTCGCGCACTCACTTGGTTCCGCAACAACAACAACCACTGGGAAACGTGGACCAGATTCAAGGAGGACTTCACCCACTTCTTCCTCCCTGCACGATTTCTGGAGCGCCTAGATGACGAGGTCCGTCAACGAGTTCAACGGTCGATGGAGCCGTTTACGGATTTTGTGCTCGCCATGCAGGGGATGATGCGTTATCTCCCCTACGATGCAGGTCAGAAGCTGGAGAGGATCTACACAAACTGCCACCCCCGACTATAAATGGTATGTCCGCCGTCGAGATTTTGCCACTCTCAAGGAGTTAATAAGCCTGGCAAAAGATCTCGAAGAAATTCGGAAGCGTGCTTCCGAGTTACCCCATCGTGGTTCGAATCAATCTTCGAGGAACACAAAATCAAATCCCACAATAGATGGACGACAGATTCGTGTCACCAAACGATCCCCGCGTCGCACCCCGAACTTCTCGACGACACTGGAGGGAAAAGTTCGTTGTAGTCGAACTACACACGTGAACCTGCCCCATAAGATGGAAACATCAATTGAAAAGCCCATATTAATATCTTTCCCATTTCAGCACAAGCAAGCCAGTCATCATATGAAAGAAGGGACACCAGTCAACAATCCGAACCAAAAACAATACTCGGCGACAGCGATAAAACGACGCTGCCGAGGAATCACCCCCCTCGCCGCCCAGTTCCGAAGTCGAAGAGCACGGCCAAATGACGCTAACGAAGCCAGCACCCGTCGGTCCTTACAAGGCGACGCCACCGAGGAACGACACACCTCGTCATCGAGCTCTAATGACGAAAGCCGACGGACACGACCCAACCCCCACAAGATATCGACCACCACTGTCATCGCCAAAATCGAGGCCGATTCGGTAACCAGCGGAAAACGCATCGTCGGCCCCGACACCACAACCAAAGGACCCAGCAGCCGTAATTCCAGCGTCAGGGTAGTCGAGGCGAACTTCGCGGATCTCCCCCTACGCAGCATCGCCGCCATCCGGCGCGTGGTCGCCGGGGAGCTGAAAGACATGTACGTCGGACAGATCCTGCGGTTTCGGAGGTGGGTTCACAATCGCCAGTTCCGGTTCCAGCTGGTGGAAGTAGGCCGGCTGACGGTCACCGCGGGAGCCCCTGGGTCGCGACGTCGCCGGAGGGCCCCCGGAAGTAGGGGGGAGGTGTGACGCCCAAATTTGTTGACCCAAATTTGGGGCACACATAATGTCCCTTCCCCTTATGGTATTGCTAGATTTAAGTTATAATGAATTGTTAATAATTAGTTTGTAGTATACATAGATTAGTTAGTAATTACGCGAGAAATCAAACGCACCACTGGGTGCATTTGACGAACTTTCGATCTTCGATTTCGGGTTCGAAGATCGAGAATTCACGAGGAAAGCCGAAAGCCGAGGGCAGCTACACCCACGCGCGGTCTAACGCGGTCTCTTCTTTTGCTTACCGCCGTAGACACCAGATCGACCGAGGTAAATCAAATATTCTAACTCTGTGCGCACGGGAAAGCGGTTTTCGCTGGCCGAAATCCGGGCGCCGAATTCGAAAGGGGAATTCGACGCTAGGATTTCACGCACAATGTAAGCGCAATCCAGTGACGCCGACTAAATCTCGCTTAGTCCGTCCGATAGAAAGACATCGCATCGTGACACTCTGCGGCGGTCACCGCTTCGACGGGGACGTCACGCACAACCAGCGGCCACCCGACTTCGGGACAGCAAAAATTGTTGGTGTCGAAGTCGTCGCTAATATTCGCGCCGTCGTCACTAGCGCAGTTTTCCTCAAGCGACGTCATATCCCTTCGGCTTGCGACGGTTCCCGCAATCACAGCGAACGTCTCTCCCTTCTCTCGGCGTACCAACAATAGCAATCGTGCTCTCGACGGTGCACTCTCACCCAACAACAATAGCAGAGTCTTCAACGTGAGTGTCTCGAACGGCGAGCGCAGCGACGGTACACTTGCACTCATCGACAATAACAACAGCAGGGTCTTCAACAGCGATCATCGCGACGTGGACAACAACAGCGGCGGTGGAATCGCACGGAACCCAGCAACAACGACAGCGGAGAACGAACACAACGTGGGACAACAACAACAGCGGCAAAGGCGAGTGAGCGAACGCAACGCGTGACAACCACAACGGCGACGGAGAGCACAGCGAAGGCGAGAGAACGAGACAACGCGGGACGACCACAGCGGCAGCGGAGAGCACAGGGAAGGCAAGCGAGCGCACCGGAGGACAATAGGACAATTCTCACAGCGAGTGAGAAGAAAAGAAAAGTATAAAATAAAGATAACTAAAGCGTCGCGTGTGAAAATCAATCCGTGTAAATTCAAGGTAAACAATCAAAGTGCTAACAAACGGATTTGCGCCAATTTGAGTAACGCGAAATTCGGTGCCGCGGTTTAACACAATAGTGTCGCGAGTGTACCGAATTTCGCTGCCGCGGATAAACTCTAGTTGCGCGAGTCGCCAGATTCCGGTGCCGCGGACAAACAGCTGTGACGCGAGTGCCGCGCTATAAAACAATGTTGAATGTATCGTGGGTCTACTCCCTCCGCCGGGAGGACCTGATTAAATACGCCATCGAGTTCGAACTCGAAGCGACGGGAACGGTGGAAGAACTGCGGAAACAGTTGACCACGTTCATCGCGGATCAAGGAGCGGACGCCGACGTCACGCGCCGACTCCTCGAGTTGCAGGAGCTACACCGTCGTGCTCCGTCACCAGGCCCTTCGAAAGGGAGTGCTCGCCCACCTACCGCGTCCGGGGACGTCCTAAAATATAAGGTCCTCGGGAACACGTCGTACCCCGAACCGACACAAGACACGTTCACCATTTTCTCGGCCAACTCCTCGCCATCTCGCCACACAGCCACGTATGCCGGCGCCATCGACCTAGTGCGCAAGTGGTCGGTTCGGTACGACGGAGGCAAGGACCCTCTCGCTTTCATGGATAGGCTCGAAGAGTTGTCCGACGTATACGGCCTCGACCCGGACCACCTTCCTCGAACTATGCCTGTATTGCTACGAGGTCGCGCACTCACTTGGTTCCGCAACAACAACAACCACTGGGAAACGTGGACCAGATTCAAGGAGGACTTCACCCACTTCTTCCTCCCTGCACGATTTCTGGAGCGCCTAGATGACGAGGTCCGTCAACGAGTTCAACGGTCGATGGAGCCGTTTACGGATTTTGTGCTCGCCATGCAGGGGATGATGCGTTATCTCCCCTACGATGCAGGTCAGAAGCTGGAGAGGATCTACACAAACTGCCACCCCCGACTATAAATGGTATGTCCGCCGTCGAGATTTTGCCACTCTCAAGGAGTTAATAAGCCTGGCAAAAGATCTCGAAGAAATTCGGAAGCGTGCTTCCGAGTTACCCCATCGTGGTTCGAATCAATCTTCGAGGAACACAAAATCAAATCCCACAATAGATGGACGACAGATTCGTGTCACCAAACGATCCCCGCGTCGCACCCCGAACTTCTCGACGACACTGGAGGGAAAAGTTCGTTGTAGTCGAACTACACACGTGAACCTGCCCCATAAGATGGAAACATCAATTGAAAAGCCCATATTAATATCTTTCCCATTTCAGCACAAGCAAGCCAGTCATCATATGAAAGAAGGGACACCAGTCAACAATCCGAACCAAAAACAATACTCGGCGACAGCGATAAAACGACGCTGCCGAGGAATCACCCCCCTCGCCGCCCAGTTCCGAAGTCGAAGAGCACGGCCAAATGACGCTAACGAAGCCAGCACCCGTCGGTCCTTACAAGGCGACGCCACCGAGGAACGACACACCTCGTCATCGAGCTCTAATGACGAAAGCCGACGGACACGACCCAACCCCCACAAGATATCGACCACCACTGTCATCGCCAAAATCGAGGCCGATTCGGTAACCAGCGGAAAACGCATCGTCGGCCCCGACACCACAACCAAAGGACCCAGCAGCCGTAATTCCAGCGTCAGGGTAGTCGAGGCGAACTTCGCGGATCTCCCCCTACGCAGCATCGCCGCCATCCGGCGCGTGGTCGCCGGGGAGCTGAAAGACATGTACGTCGGACAGATCCTGCGGTTTCGGAGGTGGGTTCACAATCGCCAGTTCCGGTTCCAGCTGGTGGAAGTAGGCCGGCTGACGGTCACCGCGGGAGCCCCTGGGTCGCGACGTCGCCGGAGGGCCCCCGGAAGTAGGGGGGAGGTGTGACGCCCAAATTTGTTGACCCAAATTTGGGGCACACATAATGTCCCTTCCCCTTATGGTATTGCTAGATTTAAGTTATAATGAATTGTTAATAATTAGTTTGTAGTATACATAGATTAGTTAGTAATTACGCGAGAAATCAAACGCACCACTGGGTGCATTTGACGAACTTTCGATCTTCGATTTCGGGTTCGAAGATCGAGAATTCACGAGGAAAGCCGAAAGCCGAGGGCAGCTACACCCACGCGCGGTCTAACGCGGTCTCTTCTTTTGCTTACCGCCGTAGACAACCAGATCGACCGAGGTAAATCAAATATTCTAACTCTGTGCGCACGGGAAAGCGGTTTTCGCTGGCCGAAATCCGGGCGCCGAATTCGAAAGGGGAATTCGACGCTAGGATTTCACGCACAATGTAAGCGCAATCCAGTGACGCCGACTAAATCTCGCTTAGTCCGTCCGATAGAAAGACATCGCATCGTGACACTCTGCGGCGGTCACCGCTTCGACGGGGACGTCACGCACAACCAGCGGCCACCCGACTTCGGGACAGCAAAAATTGTTGGTGTCGAAGTCGTCGCTAATATTCGCGCCGTCGTCACTAGCGCAGTTTTCCTCAAGCGACGTCATATCCCTTCGGCTTGCGACGGTTCCCGCAATCACAGCGAACGTCTCTCCCTTCTCTCGGCGTACCAACAATAGCAATCGTGCTCTCGACGGTGCACTCTCACCCAACAACAATAGCAGAGTCTTCAACGTGAGTGTCTCGAACGGCGAGCGCAGCGACGGTACACTTGCACTCATCGACAATAACAACAGCAGGGTCTTCAACAGCGATCATCGCGACGTGGACAACAACAGCGGCGGTGGAATCGCACGGAACCCAGCAACAACGACAGCGGAGAACGAACACAACGTGGGACAACAACAACAGCGGCAAAGGCGAGTGAGCGAACGCAACGCGTGACAACCACAACGGCGACGGAGAGCACAGCGAAGGCGAGAGAACGAGACAACGCGGGACGACCACAGCGGCAGCGGAGAGCACAGGGAAGGCAAGCGAGCGCACCGGAGGACAATAGCATAGTATTGATTAGGTAGTGATACAGTGGAAAAAATAAAAGCGAACTACGAAATCAAACCCAACACTAGCGTTTCCTTAATCAAATAAATTTTGGAACGGACCCTGGGCAACGGCGAGCGTGGCCCAGGAATTGAATCGTTACAAACGTTCAAATGGCAGAAGATCTGAAGACATCGATTTCAAGACTGAATAACCGGAACTACCAGATATGGAAGTATAAGCTGGAGTTGATGCTGGTTAAGGAGGGTCTTTGGGAGTCCTTGCGTCGGCAGCTAAAACAACAGCGGATTGGTTGGCGAGAGACGGTAAAGCCAATGCGATCATTGGTCTGTTAGTAGAAGACAACCAATTGATTCATATCAAGCGGCTAAACCACGCATATCAATATTGGAAGGCGCTGAAGGACCAGCATGAGAAGTCATCGTTCAGCAATAAGATCCAGATTCTAAAGAAACTGTTCAAATGTGAACTGGGATAGAAGACAATGGAAGAACATTTGCATAATGTATTGTCAATGGTTGATGAACTCAGTGGACTCGGTGAGTGCATCAAGGATCATATGGTTGTGGCGGTTTTGCTTGGGAGTCTTCCTGATGACTATGACACTTTGGTGACGGCCTTAGAAGTCAGATCAGAAGACGAGATATCCTTAGAGTTTGTAAAGGAGAAGTACTCCAGGAGTACAAACGCCATCACAGTAGAACTAATTCGGAGAGAGATGAATATGCACTTAAAGCAAAGCATCAGAAGAAACAAATCAAGTCTTTCGGATGTGGCAAAATTGGACACTTTATGAAAGATTGCAAGTCGAAGAAATATTCAGCAAACAAGATTGGTAATCAGGAAGAATCATCGAAATCGTACGCAGCTTTTCAACTTGGCGGCAGAAACAAGTCCAAAGATTGGTTGGTAGATTCTGCAGCATCTTGTCACATGACAAATTCAAGAAATTTTTTCACAAATTTGGATACAACAATCAAATCATCGGTTTTCATGGCAAATGGCAGTCATCTTCAATCAACTGGCCAAGGCGAAGGTTTTCTAACCAGTTGTGATAACCGTGGTGAGAAAGTTGAAATTAAGGTGCATGAGGTATTGTTTATTCCAGAATTAGATAGCAACTTATTATCTGTAAAGAAGTTGGTTGACAAAAATTATGATGTTATTTTTGATAAGAAAGGATGTAAGATTTCGAAGAAAGGGAAAACTTTTGCAACAGCCTATGTCAAAAATGGAATGTTCACGTTATCTAGACCAGAAGTAGCAAAGAAAATTTCAATGGATGCAGGAGCTTGCATTCACACATGGCATAAAAGGTTTGGTCATCGAAGCATTGATGCAGTTAAGGACACAATCAACAAGAATCTTGTAAGTAGTAAACCATGCAGCGAAGGCGATTCTATTTGTAGAGTTTGTCTGGAAGGCAAGATGACAAGAAAACCCTTTGAAAAGAATTTAGCCAAAAGGTCAAATTCAAATTTTGAATCTGGTACATTCCGATATATGTGGTCCAATGCAAACATGCACTCCAAGTAATAATCGCTATATTTTCACATTGATAGATGATTATTGTAGATATTGCACAGTATATTTTCTTAGAAAGAAAAGTGATGCTTTTGTAAAATTTCGTGAATTTGTGGCAAATTGCAAATCGAAATTTAATAAGAACATGAAGGCTATTCGCACAGATGGTGGAGGTGAATTCATTAATCACGAATTCAAGAATTATTTGAAACAGAAGAGGATTGTTCATTATATTACAGCTCCTTACACGCCACAGCAGAATGGAATCGCTGAAAGAAAAAATCGTTCATTGACGGAGATGGCAAGGTGCATGCTGTTTGGTGCAAACCTTCATAATAAATATTGGGCTGAAGCAGTTCATACAGCGAACTATTTGCAGAACAGACTAATAACCAGTGAAAATGACAAAACTCCGTTTGAATATTGGTATGGTATGGAACCAGATTTGGCACATTTGAAGACGTTTGGTTGCGCCGTATATGTTCATGTTCCTAAATAGAAACGGCGTAAGTTGGATCAGACGGCAAAGAAATTGGTGTTTGTTGGATATTCTGAAACGTGTAAAAATTTTTGTTGTTTGGATATTCAAAAAGAAAGAGTTACCATAAGCCGGGATGTTGTTTTTATGGAGGAACAACAAAATGTTAATCAAGATAAACGTGCGAATTCAATTTGTAAGGATGTCATTGTGAGTTTAAAACAAGAATCTATGTCTCCTGTAGAACAATTGAATTCAGAAGGGGAAGACAATTTTAGCACAGCAAGTGAGAATGATGAAGATTGTGAGAACGATGAAGATTGCATCGAAGTTGCAACAGAAGAACCCAGAAGAGTCTCGTCAAGGAGCACAAAAGGCAAGGCACTTGACAGGTATGTAGCTAAAGTAGAGACCTCTATTGTTGAACCGAAAAACTATAAACAAGCATTAGCACTACCTGAAAGAGAATTGTGGCTCAAACCGATGGGAGAAGAAATGGATTCAATTATAAACTAGCGCACCGGGGTCGCTTCGCTCCCCCGGTTTGCCTGGTCCACCCAGGCAAAATCTGTTAACTTCGGCCAGGCCGAAGTTTACATACCCTACACCCTGCATACAACGTTTATTAAAGGAAAAAGAGTGAATTTCTATCAATAATTAGTGAAAATGCATCATTACACTTCAATGCTATTAACTCCATTGTGCGATTTTCACAACTGTGGCCTCTTTCAAAGAGAAATTATATATTTGAAGCTATTTTCGTATTCCAAACACGATTATACCCTTTTTGTGTCGATTGTCTAATCTATGAATAAGAGTGAAGTTAGGAATCTTATAGGGGCCCATGTTTCTACAAAACGAAGTAGTTCTGGTGTTTGCAGCATTGTGCCATTGCTAATATCTTGAAAGTGCGAATAAAAGCTCAGCAATTTATGGAAGAATAATTGAATCGATGATTTTTTGTGTGCCATAAAATCATAATGTGCCTTTAGTTGCTTTTCCTATTTTAGATGTTCATTTCAATGCAGACAAAATCTGATTCAAACAACAGACTTGGGAGGGTAGAAATTTTCAACAATATAAAGTCCAGAAGTACTTGCTGCGCTACTATAAGCAACATATAGTGCCGCGTGATTGATTCCACTTTGAAGATGAACAGCCATTTGGAAATATGTAGCTCCCTGACTTTTGTGGATTGTGATCCCATCAGCAGGGATTGTATTCTCTCAATCGTCACCTGCTCATTACGTTTATATTGAAAAGATATAATCAATTTTTATGGGCGTCCATTGAGGTTCAGTTGGATGTGGTCTCTTTCTTCTTGGATTCACTCCCACCTTTCATCAGCTAATAACATCCATAAAGTAGTTGGATTTCTTGTAGATCTACGATTTTGTATGGAAGGTGCTCGTGTCCTATAAGAGATATTTTCCATTTGATTCTTGGGAACTCTTAGTAGCAATATTTAATCTAATAACTGTCTATATGGTTTACCATATCCAACATTGAGCTGTAGCTTTTGAGCTGTAGCTTGTCAATTTTTAGTATGTAAACTGGTATCGGTGGTACATGATCAGACGCAAAAATTCATCTCTATATATACCATAGTTTATCATATATACCATATTCAACTTTTGCGTTATATGGGAGGGCGATGTTATCCATTTTTGACTTGTAAACTCGTATGAGTGGAACATGACCACACACAAAACTTTATCTCGATATATACCATAGTTCACCAGATATCCCATATAAACCTTTTGCTTTATATGGGAGGTGGGCGTGTCCGATGGGCGATGTTTTCCATTTTTGCCTTTTAAACTCGTATCAGTGGAACATGATTACACACAAAATTTAATCTCGATATATACCATAGTTCACCAGATATCCCATATAAACCTTTTGCTTTATATGGGAGGTGGGCGTGTCCGATGGGCGATGTTTTCCATTTTTGTCTTTTAAACTCGTATCAGTGGAACATGATCACACACAAAATTTCATCTCGATATATACCATAGTTCACCAGATATCCCATATAAACCTTTTGCTTTATATGGGAGGTGGGCGTGTCCGTTGACCGATTACGTCCATTTTTACATACAAGTAGCTTATTAATATAGAAATACTAAATCCAAAATTTCAAGTCAGTATCTCTTACCGTTTCTTCACAAAATCTATTTCCACAGACAGACACACAGACACACAGACAGACAGACAGACGGACAGACAGACAGACAGACAGACGGACATAGCTAAATCGATTCAGGAGGTGACGCTGATCAAGAATATATATACTTTTCCATACCTACGACCTCTCCTTTAATGCGTTACAAACGGAAGGACAAAATGAATATACCCTTACCCACAGGGTGTAGGGTATAAAAATGATACCTGGGATTTGGTAGAACTGCCAGAGAATCGAAAGGCTGTGGGAAATAAATGGGTCTTCAAAATTAAACGTGATGCAGAAGGAAATATTGTTAAATATAAATCTCGATTGGTAGCGAAAGGATACTTTCAAAAATTTGGAGTTGATTTTGATGAGTTTTCGCACCTGTAGTGAAGCAAACTACATTTCGATGTCTTCTTGCAGTAGCTGCAAGGAAGAAGATGATAGCTAAACATGTAGATATCAAAACTGCTTTTCTTAACGGCGATTTAGACACAACAATTTACATAAAGCAGCCGGATGGTTTCAAGATTCATGGTAAAGAAAATTTAGTATATAAACTTAAGAAAAGTTTGTATGGTTTGAAGCAATCTGCAAGATGTTGGAATGTGAAAATGAACGATTGTTTGCTGAAAATTGGTTTTAAGAGAGGCAAAGCAGATCCTTGTCTATATAGCAAATGTGTAAATGGTGTTTGGATTTATATACTTTTATATGTAGATGACTTGCTGCTGGTTTGCAAAAATGAACAAATTATAGAGGACCATGTAGAAGAGATTGGAAAAGAATTTGAGTTAACAAATTTAGGAAATTTAAAATTATTTCTTGGAATACAAATAAAGAGAAATGATAAAGGTATTTATAATTTATGTCAAACTAATTATATTGAAAATATCTTGAGAGAACATGGATTGAAAAAATGTAAAGGATCAGCATATCCTATGGATCCAGGATATTTGAAAAATTTAAAAGAAACAATTAAGACAAATAATGAAGCTGTTGATAACGAAGAATACAGACAAATTATTGGATCACTACTATATCTATCAGTGAATACTAGACCGGATATTGCTGTGGCAGTCTCGATATTGAGTCGCAAAGTAAGCTGTCCAACAAAAGCGGATTTTGTGGAGCTCAAGCGAATTTTGAGGTACCTGCAACAAACTAAAAATTTAAAATTATATCTAGGTACTACTGACCAGCAATCAGATGTTTTATTGGGTTATTCCGATGCAGATTGGGCAGGAGACACAATATCAAGAAAATCAACGAGTGGATTCATATTTCTGTTCTGTGGTGCATCAGTTAGTTGGATGAGCAAGAAACAAAGCATAATTGCACTATCATCAACAGAAGCTGAGTATGTGGCTTTAGCTGAAGCTTGCAAGGAAGCAACATGGCTGCGAAATTTGTTTAAGGATATCAACATTACAATTAATGATGTTACTTTGATGGAAGATAATCAAAGTTGTTTAGCATTACTAGAGAATGAAAAAGTTAGTCCACGAAGTAAACATATTGATGTAAAATTTCATTATGGAGCAGAAACAAAATAGACTGGTTGAATTTCAGTATTGTCCTACTGACAAAATGCTTGCAGACATTTTTAATAAACCTCTGCAACATGTTAAAATTAAGCAATTTAAAAATGGGTTAAATTTAATTTAAAGACTACATGTATATATTGAGAAGGTGTGTTAAAATATACTATAGCAAATACACTGTGCGTCTTTGAAAAACATATTATATTTAGCTCATAATTTCTATTATCAAATTGTGAAAATTTTTGAAACTACTTCCCAAATTTCTTTTGTTCAATAAAGACGTGTCGTTTATATTTCAAGTTATTTCTTGTGTTATTCCTACATTTTCTACATATATGGCATATCTGGTGAACTGTGGTATATATCGGGATGAAATTTTGTGTATGATCATGTATCACCGATACAAGCTTACATGCAAAAAATGGAAAAGACCGCCCATCGGACACGCCCACCTCCCATATAAAGCAGAAGGTTTATATGGCATATCAGGTGAACTATGGTATATATCGGGATGAAATTTTAAGTTTTATCATGTATCACCGGTACAAGCATACATGCAAAAAATGGAAAAGACCGCCCACCTCCCATGTAAAGCAATAGGTTTATATGGCATATCTGGTGAACTGTAGTATATATCGGGATTAAATTTTGTGTGTGATCATGTATCACCGATACAAGCTTATCAGGTGAACTATGGTATATATCGGGATGAAATTTTAAGTTTTATCATGTATCACCGGTACAAGCATACATGCAAAAAATGGAAAAGACCGCCCACCTCCCATGTAAAGCAATAGGTTTATATGGCATATCTGGTGAACTGTAGTATATATCGGGATGAAATTTTGTGTATGATCATGTATCACCGATACAAGCTTACATGCAAAAAATGGAAAAGACCGCCCATCGGACACGCCCACCTCCCATATAAAACAAATGGTTTATATGGCATATCAGGTGAACTGTAGTATATATCGGGATTAAATTTTGTGTGTGATCATGTATCACCGATACAAGCTTATCAGGTGAACTATGGTATATATCGGGATGAAATTTTAAGTTTTATCATGTATCACCGGTACAAGCATACATGCAAAAAATGGAAAAGACCGCCCACCTCCCATGTAAAGCAATAGGTTTATATGGCATATCTGGTGAACTGTAGTATATATCGGGATGAAATTTTGTGTGTGATCATGTATCACCGATACAAGCTTATCAGGTGAACTATGGTATATATCGGGATGAAATTTTAAGTTTTATCATGTATCACCGGTACAAGCATACATGCAAAAAATGGAAAAGACCGCCCACCTCCCATGTAAAGCAATAGGTTTATATGGCATATCTGGTGAACTGTAGTATATATCGGGATGAAATTTTGTGTTTTATCATGTATCACCGGTACAAGCATACATGCAAAAAATGGAAAAGACCGCCCATCGTACACGCCCACCTCCCATATAAAGCAATAGGTTTATATGGCATATCTGATGAACTGTGGTATATATCGGTATGAAATTTTGTGTGTGACCATGTACCACCGATACGAGTTTACAAGACAAAAATGGAAAACATCGCCCATCGGACATGCCCACCTCCCATATAAAACAAAAGTTCAATATGGGATATATGGTGAACTATTTCATATATCGAGACAAGCTACAACTCAGCTCAAAAGCTACAGCTCAATGTTGGATATATAGTAAACCATATAGACAGTTATTAGATTAAATATTGCTACTAAGAGTTCCTACGAATCAAATGGAAAAGATCTCTTATATGACACGAGCACCTTCCATACAAAATCGTAGATCTACAAGAAATCCTACTACTTTATTGATGTTATTTGCTGATGAAAGTGTGTGAGTGAATACAAGAAGAAAGAGACCACATCCAACTGAACCTCAATGGACGCCCATAGAATAACTGATGAGATCCTTTCAATATATATATGAGCAGGTGACGATTGAGAGAATACAATTTCCAATTGTACCTGCTGAAGGGATCACAATCCACAAAAGTCAGGGAGCTACATATTTCCAAATGGGTGTTAATCTTCGAAGTGGAATCAGTCGCGCGGCACTATATGTTGCTTATAGTAGCGCAGCAAGTACTTCTGGACTTTATATTGTTGGAAATTTCAACCCTCCCAAGTCTTTTGTTGAATCAGTTTTTGCCCCCATTGAAATGAACATCTAAAATCGGAAAAGCAACTACAGGCACATTATGATTTTATAGCACACAAAAAATCATCGATTCAATTATTCTTCCATAAATTGCAGAGCTTTAATGCGCACTTCCAAGATTTACCAATGGCACAATGCTTCAAACATCAGAACTACTACGTTTTGTGGAAACATGGGCCTTTTCAAAAGAAAACTATAATATTCCTAACTCACTCTTATTCATAGATTAGATAGTTCTAAAGACAATCGCCGCAAAAAGGGTATAATGGTTTTTGGAAAACGAAAATAGTTCAAATATATAATTTCTCTTTAAAAGAGACCATAGTGGTGAAAATCGATAGAGTTAATAGCATTGAACTGTAATGATGCATTTTCACTAATTATTGATAGAAATTCACTGTTTTTCCTTTAATAAACGTTGTATGCAGGGTGTAGGGTATGTAAACTTCAACACACATTCAACACAGTCCTGTTTGTCCCTGCGGTACTACCAATCGAGGCATTCCGTCACAGGGCAGGATGGAGTTTATCACTCCCTTCTATTATCGCATCTGGCGTGTTATCTCAGGCTCTCGTTCTTTCTTCATCTCGCCGTAACTTTTGCATTATTTGGGCAATTATTCTGTTTATTGTATTCCACTTCTCTTCGGAGATTAGCATACACTGTATAACCGCCTCTGGGGATAAGTGGCCATTTATTTCCTGCTGTAGCAACCTTCTTGCTTCGTCAAACCTAATACAATATAGTAGGATGTGCTCTGCGTTCTCTATGCTATTCTCGCAGTAGTAGCAGTATGGATTGTCGGCATGTTTAAACTTAAACAGGTATTCTCTAAAGCAGCCGTGGCCCGATAAAAATTGGGTCAAGTGGAAATTTACTTCGCCATGCTTCCTTTCGGTCCATAGCCTTAGGTCTGGGATTAACCTATACGTCCATCTGCCGTTTTGTGATGCGTCCCATCGGTCTTGCCATTCTCTGATTGCCCTTTCGTCGATGCTGGTTCTGTTTTGGCCCGCCATCCCATTCATTTGGTTTTGAAATAGGAGAGCGGCTCGCCTCGCTGCAATGTCTATGGGAACCCGCGATGCTATTACATTTGCCGCATCATTAGAGACTGTACGGAATGCACTGCATACTCTGAGAGAAGATAATCTGAAAGCTGATTTTAGACTTCTTAAATATGATTTGCAGACTGTTGTTTTAGCCCATATAGGCGCTGCGTACATCATTATAGAGGTGTTCACGCTGGCGAGTAACATTCTTATAGGCTGCCTTGGGCCTCCTACATTAGGCATTAGCCTCGCAAGGGCAGCTCCCACTCTTGCGGCTTTTTCGCTTGACACCCTCAAGTGCTCCTTGAAAGACAGTCGGTGATCAATCTGGACACCCAGGTATCTAATTGATGGCAGTGAAGAGAGAGTATGTCCACCTACCCGTATAGTTAGCGTTTCTACTTTTTTCCGACTGCTTGGGTTTTTCAATCCTTAGTACCCCATCGTACATGATGTTCCAAAGTATCGGGCCAAGTACTGATCCTTGAGGTACTCCGGCACTGACAGGGTATAATTTGGGACCATCCTGTGTCATAGAGCAGCTTCCTATTGTTGAAGTAGCTGTATATTATTTTCACTAAATAGAGCGGGGTGTTGAGGCTCCGAAGGGCAGCTGTTACCTAATTCCAGTCCGCTGAATTAACACATCAAGTGTTACGACAGCACAATATTGTTTTTTCCCACCCAACCATCTAGTGCCTTCTATTGCTTTTGAGGCTATCTCGCATACTTTCGCAATGGCGTGGGTAGTGCTACGATGCTTCCTGAACCCGAATTGCTGGTTGGAGAGTCCGCGAGTTCCTTCTGTTATATTTTCCAGGCGCTGGCATATGATCTTTTCAAGCACTTTTCCAGCTGTATCTAGCATACAGAGGGGTCTGTAAGATGACGGTTCGTCTGGGGGTTTGTCTCCTTTTGGGAGAAGGACAAGTCGCTGTTTTTTCCACCTGGCTGGGAACTGTCCCTCTTTGAGGCAGCAGGTGTACAGGTTTGCGAATATATCGGGTTTCTCCATCATCACAATCTTTAGCACCCCGTTCGGGATGCCATCTAGTCCAGGTGCTTTTTTGCTTTTCAGGCTTTTAGCGATCTCCGTTACCTCATGTGCAGTAACGGCGGGTATTTTTTCCGGTAGTGTAACTACTATTGTGGGGTCCAGTGGTTCGTGTTGAGGGAATAAACCCTCCACTATTTTCTTCAGAATGATGGGGCAGACTGGTGTATTGGGTGCCCCTCGTTTAGTTTTCTTCAGCACTATATTGTAAGCACTTCTCCAAGGATTGTTTTGGACCTCTTGTATCAGGGTTTTCCAGTGTTCGCTTTTGCTTTTCTCAATAGCCTTGCGTAGTTCCTTACGCTTTGCTTTGAAGGTCTCAAGCAGGTTTGCATACCCATTCCTACCTCTAGCCCTCTGTTGTCTTCTGCGAAGTGCGTTGCACTCAGTGCGAAGATTCGATATGTCCTCATTCCACCACACAGCTGGTTTTCTACGGTTCCCGGTTTTCAGACGAGGCATAGAGGCTTCACATACATCTGTTAATGATTGCATCACATGATTTGTTTTTTCAGCTGCGTCTCCCGTGGTTATTTCCATGAAGCCTATTAGGGTGTCTAGCATTTCCCTGTCTAGCTTTTTGTAGTTCCATCTTATATTTTGGGTTTTCCTTGTCCAATTTTGTGGGTGTACAATGGACTTCTGAATCTCGAAAATGATCGGGTTGTGGTCGCTATGCATATATACTTCTGAGACTTTCCATGAACTTCTCCTAACTAATGAGCTACTCACAAATGTCAAGTCTATTATTGACGAACCTCTGCCATTGTCATACGTGCTCTTGTTACCAGTATCAAGAAGAATCAGGTTTAGGTTGGAAAATGTTTCCAACAGTGCGCTCCCTCTGGTTCGTTCTGGAGCTTCCCCATTCGATGGCCCATGCATTAAAGACACCAGCTACTACTGCTGGAAACTTCATTCTTACAGTGCCCGCTAGTCGATCCAATATGTCCTGGAATTCGTGTGCATTCAGGCTTGGTAGCGCATAGCAACTGTAGAAGTAGATCCCCTGTATTTTGGCGTAAGTGAAGCCCTCCTGTAGGTCTCTTGGCTTAAGTTCGAATGGTAAGCCGGATCAGGTGCATAACGATGCTTTTCCGCATCTATCTTTTACCCAGTTAGGACACTCAGACAGAACTCTGTAGGGCTCGCTAATAATTAGGATGTCAGCTTTGACTTCGACGGCAGTTTGAGACAGTAGGTCTTGTGCCACTTCGCAGTGATTGAGGTTGATCTGTAAGCATTTAACCATGTGTTCCAGATAACTTTTGTAGCGCTAGTCTATACCTAGGGCACCTGGGGCCTCCTGTAGGATGGTCACTTTTCCCTGGGTGACATATTAGGCATTTTTCAGCATTAGTGCAGTCCTTCGCTTTGTGGCCTTCGGCTCCACACTTGAGACAAGCACTGGAGTGGTCCACTTTGCTTTTACAAAGCCTGGCAATGTGGCCATAGTCCAGGCATTTAAAGCACCTAGTTGGTTTGGAGTTCAGACGTAGTCTGCACCTAACCCACCCGATTCTTACATTTCCTCCTTTAAGTAGCTCCTGAGAGTCTCCTATTGGTATATTGATTAGGGCTGTTTGTGTACCATCTCTTATTGGCCTCAGTGACTTAATTGCACTGACATTTATTTTGGGAACTGTTCGTTAATTGCGATACAAATTTCTTCTCGGGTTGTTATTTCATCAAGGTCACGGCACTCAATGAATACTTGGTGACTTAAGGCTCTGACCTCTGCGGATTAATTTAGAGCTTGGACTATGTGGTCTCTGTGTGCTGCCGTTTGTGTGTCAGCACTTCCTTTTAGCTGCAGCATGAGCTCTCCCTTGGCCGTCTTCCGGATTTTCCTGACATCTTCGCCAAGTTCTTTAAGCTCCGGTTTCTCTTTGATCAGCTTAAGCATGGCTGCGTATGACATATCACCTGTTTTTTTATTATTATTGCGTCTGGTCTTGTATGAGTTCTTCTAACAGTAGGCTTTTTGCTGCCGACAACTGTCCATCCGCTATCGTGCTTTTCTTGTTCGGTGCCTGTTTTCTCCCCGGTGGTCTGCCTTTGGTCACTTTGCACCACTTTGTTGGTTGTAACATGTGATGTTATTTGATCTCGATGGTCAGTTGTACGCCGTATTTTTTTTGGGTTTTGGCTCCATGTGTCCCTCAGAATCTCGTAGACGTTTTTCCAGCAGGGTTTTCCCCTCACCTTCTCTAGGAGATGCCTGGGTTCATCCCCCCTATGACGGCGGGGGTGAGGAAGATTCTAGCGTCCCCAGCGCCTTCACTGCTACCGATAATACCTTGGAAGTTGGAAATATTTACAATATAAAAATATGAATATGTATAACTCTACTGCGAACCCAGCGAGATTGTCCGCCGTTCGTGTATTAGGTAGGCTAGGGAGAAAGGTAATTATTTATTTATAATGTAATTTACGTTGTAAGTATGTATTTGTATGTATATATGTAAATATGTAGTTATATATGTATATATATGAGAGTGTTTAAGTGCGGTGGGTATAAGTGTTGTGATATGGCTGCTTGATGCACGCGAGTACAATTTCTTGGGCAAAGCGTTTCTGCGCAGATTTGGTTACTGGATAACTTCGGCTGCGATTGTAAGTGTACTGCAGAGCCGATCGTGGGTTTTGTGCACACCCTTGGACGATGGCGTGGGTAACTTGAACAGATCGCAAAAATGTAGCACCTGGAAAAAAGAAGGCTGGAAGAAATCGACTGCGAGTGGCCCTCCAGCTGAAACGCGAATGTCACTCAAGCAGTTCGCATTTGGTATATAAAGCTCACTCAGTTCTTTCCTCGTGGTGTGGTATTTAGTTTTAGTTTTGTATTTAATTTAATTTTAGTTTGATTTTTTTTTTCTTTTTATTCTAATTCTATGTATTTCTATGTATGTATTTATTTATTTAATTTATTTATTGTTTGATTCTTATTTTATTATTATTTTTTTTTTCAGTGTATATATTTATTTGCTTACTTGACTATTTTTTATGTGTATGTAACTATTTATTTTTTTTTTTTTCAGAGTATATATTTATTTGCTTACTTGACTATTTTTTATGTGTATGTAACTATTTATTTATTTTTTTTTCTCAGTGTATATATATATGTTACTAATTTTTTTCCCTATTTTTAGTATACTAATTTTTCCTACTGTATTATATTACTATTATATATATTATTTTGGTTTTTAGGCACCCCGTCTAGGACTCCTTTCCGAACTCTTCCTAGGCGCTGAATGCGCCTCCTAGACGTAGGAACTTGACAATGACAGACACTTTGACAGTCTCTGTTTCTGTTTGGTTCTGGCGCGAAGACTGACGTCCACTTGCCTGGTGTGCTGATTTGGTTTATGGTTTGTTGTTTGTTGGTAATTATTGGAAAAATGAAGGCTGGAAGAAATCGACTGCGAGTGGCACTCCAGCTGAAACGCGAATGTCACTCAAGCAGTTCGCATTTGGTATATACAAAGCTCACTCAGTTCTTTCCTCGTGGTGTGGTATTTAGTTTTAGTTTTGTATTTAATTTAATTTTAGTTTGATTTTTTTTTTCTTTTTATTCTAATTCTATGTATTTCTATGTATGTATATATTTATTTAATTTATATATTGTTTGATTCTTATTTTATTATTATTTTTTTTTTCAGTGTATATATTTATTTGCTTACTTGACTATTTTTTATGTGTATGTAACTATTTATTTTTTTTTTTTTCAGAGTATATATTTATTTGCTTACTTGACTATTTTTTATGTGTATGTAACTATTTATTTATTTTTTTTTTCTCAGTGTATATATTTTTAGTGTACTAATTTTTTTACCTATTTTTAGTGTACTAATTTTTCCTACTGTATTATATTACTATTATATATATTATTTTGGTTTTTAGGCACCCCGTCTAGGACTCCTTTCCGAACTCTTCATAGGCGCTGAATGCGCCTCCTAGACGTAGGAACTTGACAATGACAGGCACTTTGACAGTCTCTGTTTCTGTTTGGTTCTGGCGCGAAGACTGACGTCCACTTGCCTGGTGTGCTGATTTGGTTTATGGTTTGTTGTTTGTTGGTAATTATTATTATTTTTGTTGTATTTTGGATTTTGCTGAACTTATGTTTTTTATTTTATTATTTTATTTTGTAAATGATGTCACTGATTCACCGCGTTGACTGGATTCCTCGCAATATGACGAAGTAAATCACTTGGTGCACACGCTGTTCCACTTTATGGGCAGGTGTGAGGTTTGATGTATTTTTGTTATAATTTTTTATTTCACAAATAATTTTCACTACAATTTTTCAAACTTCAACTTCAACTCGTCGAGTTCATATTCATATATACATATATGTATATAATGTATATATGTATATATGTATATGTTATATGTATATGGTCATATATGTATATTAGTATATCTGTCTATCATGTATATCATGTTATATCGTTAGTATTCTAATTGTATACTAATGTATAATGTATATCTAT
>JAFDUT010000181.1:0-44672 GCA_017309665.1 Coelopa frigida
GCGTAAAAAGGTATTTTGGCTGCAGTTTTGGGTGTAGGGTATATAAACTTCGGCCCGGCCGAAGATAACGCTTTTACTAGTTACTCTTTGGAGTTTGTCATACTCGTTCAAAGATGAGAGTCGGAAAGAAATATTTTATAGAAAGGTTTTCTCAGAAAAATTTATAGAGAATTTTTGAGCGGAAATTGAACACGACATCAAACTCGTAACCTTAGACACTGAAACTCGACCCCATATGGTTATAAAAATCTAATCGAACTGAGACAGTGTCAATTTAAATATTATTGAATTTTGTGTCTTTCGATTATAATTTTATGAACGTTGTTTACGCCAAATATCGAATAACCACTGATCAGGTTTAGATTGATGTTTGTCTACATGTTGACAAACATTGTTCAATGTTTTAGGGCTTTGTGTAGGTGCATATAGGAATCGTCGGAAAAGTCTCCACTTTGTTGTGTGGATGGGTCACGCTCGCTTTTCTGATCATATAGGTGATAGTTCTACGCTTTTGGATCTCAAAGAGAGATCACTTTTGAATTCGGGTTTGCTTCACATTGGTGAACGACCACTTTATGTTGTTATATCACATAGGTGAGAGATCGCAGAATATTATAATAAAGAATATTTACTGCCCCAAACATATTTCAGTGTTTTCATTTGTGACGATTTTGCTGCGGTACGAGTTTTGGCTGCGTTTCTAGTTGCCGATTTGCCGGACGGACAATTTTGGTTTTGCCGACGGAATTTCACTGCGCGAAGCATCCACCCCCCAGCCCCGCTACTATGCCCAGAGCACCAACGCCAACTTTAATTATTTAGTGGCCAGCGCGCTATACATTTGGTCCTTCGAGCCGGATCTTCGACGCTACACCAGTCATCAGTTCCAGAGCCATCAGAAAAAAAGGTGCGTGGAATATAGTGTTTGATTTGGTGTCCCCTCTCGCGTTTTTATAAATAAAAACAGAATAATTTATTTATTCAAATTCGCGAACTCGCCCGAACTCTCCGCGAAAATTATCAATTCGCCGCAACTCAAATCGTTTGAGTGAAAAAGTGCGCCAAAAGAGTGTGTGAATAGTCACACACATCTATCCTCTTTTTCAACAGTTGTGCACAGTGGGTCATAGAGACCATATTTTACTGTCCAACTGGTTTGCGGTCCATAACCAATAGTGGTTATAGGAGTTTTCCTCGCGATACAGACAATTTGCTGTGTTTATTTTGGGAAATTGAAATCCAATATAAGCATACAAATTGTGCGAGGAAATACAAAGACTCCACTGTAAAAGTTTTCTGCTCGATATTCGATCGAAGCAAGTAGTGCAACGAGTTGCAACAACACTCGTTCCCTTTTCACGCACTAAGCACAGTGCAACCAAAGCCACACGCACTCTCACGAACCGATCTCTCCAATTTCGTCTTCTATCTCTGTCTGTCTCACGGGCACAACAGAAGAGAAGACAACGAGAGACTACGCGTCGACAGAGGCACGCACAACAACAACACAGAAGAGAGTGCAGCAAGTGCACCGTGCAGACAAAAACAACCACACTGCGAGCGGTGCGCAATAAGAGAGCGTACCCCCAACACAAAACAATTAGGCAAGTGGCCATCATTTTGCAAATACACCCAATCCGCTTAGTAATAACCGTTTTTCTATTCTAAGCGACAGCGTCCAGTCCCAACCAGGAACAAGTACTACTGAGAACGTCCTTGGTGTTAAAAACACTAAACCTCCACCAATCTACCTGCGCGAACGCAGCTCCAATGATTTGGTAAAAAGTCTAACAAGTCTCATAGGTCTCAATACCTTCCATATTGTTTCCATAACCAAAGGAAATATCCACGAGACAAAAATTCAGATTTACTCCGAACCTAACTACCGTGAAGTAGCAAAATTCCTGAACGACCATGGTAAAAACTACTACACATACCAACTCAAAAGTAGTAAAGGGCTAGTTGTTGTACTCAAGGGCATAGAAGCTGATGTAGACACGAAAGAAATTGTGGAGGCACTACAAGCGAATGGCTTTAAAGACAAGATAGTAATAAGCATCAAAAACAAAAACAAAATCCCACAACCAATGTTCAAGGTTGAACTATCTCCAGACCAGCTCAAACTGAAAAAAAAATGAAACCCATCCCATCTATGGACTGCAATACCTGCTCCACCGCAGGATATCAGTTGAGGAGCCCCACAAACGGAATGGCCCAGTACAATGCACTAATTTCCAAGAATATGGTCACACTAAGTCTTACTGCACCCTACGAACAGTATGTGCAGCTTGTGGCGAACTCCATCATTCTTCAACGTGCACCTCTAATCGAGAAGATACCTCAACGAAAAAGTGCAGCAACTGTGGTGGTAATCACACTGCAAACTATCGAGGATGTCCAGTCTATAAAGACTTGAAAGAAAGACTAGGTCAACGCAAGGATTCCGCTCAAAGCAAGTCGAGAAATACAGCCCCACTTTACACCAATATTAAACCTCCAAGCGCTCCACATACAATAACCCCACACATTTCTTACGCAAGTGCATTAAAATCAGGTTCAGCTCCTACTGATCAATCTACATCCCAAAAAGAGGGTGGGCTCGAAACCATGATCCTAGCACTGACACAATGCATGACACAATTCATGACCACCATGCAAAACATGATTCAAGACCTGGTCAAAACCCAAAACCAGGTACTACAAGTCCTCCTGACTAAGAAATGAAAAATTTGTCTGTGGAATGCAAACGGTATCAACCAACACAAAGAAGAACTCAAACACTATATGTCTGAAAAGGACATTGATGTGATGCTCCTTGTCGAAACTCATCTTACAAACAAACATAACTTTGGAATTCCAGGCTATAGGTTCTACAAAACAGATCATCCTGATGGCAAAGCACATGGAGGAACTGGGATCCTCATCAGAACTCGTATGAAACACTACTCCCTAGAGCCATATGCAAAGAACTTCCTTCAAGCTACCTCCTTATGCTTGCAAAGCAACAACAAAAACCTGACACTCTCCGCAGTGTACTGTCCGCCGCGCTTTACAATTCCTGAAAAGCAATTCCAAGACTTCTTCGATACTCTAGGAGGCAGATTCCTAGCTGCCGGCGATTATAACGCCAAGCACACGCACTGGGGCTCTCGCCTTATTAATCCAAAAGGCAGGCAACTGTACAACACAATCATCAATTTCCGCAACAAGCTAAACTTTGTCTCTCCAAGACAACCCACCTACTGGCCAACAGACCCTAGAAAAGTTCCTGATCTAATTGACTTCGCTATTACCAGGCACATAGACAGCAACACGATATTAGCTGAAACATGTCTCGAATTATCATCTGACCACTCACCCGTAATATTCCGCTTACTTGAACATCCAAAACAAATTGAACATCCATTCAGACTGACTTCTCCGCGAACTAACTGGCTGAAGTACAAAAAATACATAAGTAGTCACATCCACACGAATCCAGAGCTGGAGTGTGAGGAGGATATAGAAGACTTGTCTATATTTTCAATGAAATGGTTACCTCAGCAGCGGAATTATCAACCCCTATTGCTGGTAAAGTCTCAAAAAAAATTAAAATTGTAACCAACAGTTATATTGAAAGACTGGTTATAAATAAACGCCGCCTTAGAAGAGAATGGCAGGACTGCAGATCCCCGGCGTCGAAAGAACGATTCAACGATGCAATAAGGAAACTAAGGGAGGTCCTTAGGCTGCAGCAGGAAAGTGAGCAACACAAATATATAGAAAAACTAACTCCTAATGGTTCCAATAAACGCTCTCTATGGGGAGCAAATAAATCCATAAAGACACCAGTAGAAGGTGAATCTCCAATTAGAGATAATCGTGGTAACTGGGCACGCAGCGAAGGGGAGAAGGCCAATGCATTCGCTCGTCATCTAAGTTCGGTATTTCAACCAAATCCTCCTACTAATGGATTCCAAATCCCTTACCTTAATTGCATCTCTCAAGAAGGTATGACTCCTATCACTAGCACTGAGATCGAAATCAAAACCGTTATACAAACGCAGCTGAATCCCAAAAAAGCCCCTGGCTACGATCACATAACCCCCAAAATGCTAACTGAACTTCCTAATTCTGCAATGACTTTTATTAGTAGCTTATTCAACGCTATCTTTCGAACTGGCCACTTTCCAACACCATGGAAGAAATCTTTAATAATAATGATTCCAAAACCAGGAAAGGATAAGACACTACCATCCTCCTACAGACCTATAAGCTTGCTTCCGTGCTTGTCGAAACTATTTGAAAAGCTGCTACTGTCAAAGCTTTCTCCATATCTCCGCGAAAGGAATATCATACCCTTCCACCAATTCGGTTTTCGTGAAAAACACGGTACAATAGAACAAGTAAATCGCATAACCAATGAAATAAGAAATGCATTTGAAACCCGAAAATACTGCTCCGCTGTTTTTCTCGATGTAGCTCAAGCTTTTGACAGAGTGTGGCACGAAGGTCTTATGTACAAAATAAGATGCTTACTTCCAGAAAACTACCATCATATCTTAAAATCGTATCTCTCACATAGAATGTTCCGGGTGAAATATAAGGAATATATAACAAATGACTTCGAAATAAACGCGGGAGTTCCTTGGTCCAATCCTGTACATTATATTCACGTCAGACTTACCAACAAATAGTAAGCTAGTCACATCAACATTTGCTGATGACACAGCAATACTAAGCACCGACAAGTGTCCCACAAAAGCGTCAACTGAACTAGGAGACCATTTAAAAGTAGTAGAAAAATGGCTATCGAATTGGCGCATAAAAGTTAATGAGCAAAAGAGTAAACATGTGACATTCACACTAAGGCCAAATACATGCCCAACAATAACCCTAAACAATATCCCTATTCCACAAGGATCTCATGTCACATACCTTGGGATTCATCTAGATCAGCGCCTAACCTGGCGAAAACACCTTGAGGCAAAGAGAACTCACATCAAGTTAAAAGCCGCTTCCATACACTGGCTCATTAACCATAGATCTCCACTAAGCCTAGAAAACAAGGTACTCCTATACAATAGCATCATAAAACCTATTTGGACATATGGTATCCAACTATGGGGAAACGCATGTGTAACTAATATCGAACTCATACAGAGAGCGCAAACAAAGATACTAAGAACCATGACGGGTGCTCCTTGGTACATCCGAAATATAAATATCCACAGAGACCTGAACATTCCCTTGGTGAAGGACGTAATTCCACACATTACAGCAAGATATCTGGAAAAGCTACAAATCCATCCAAACCCATTAGCGAACGCACTGAGGTACACAAGCAGCACATCCCGTCTACGTAGGAACGACCTACCATCCCTGTGATAAGGAGGATCACGTAACAACAGTACTCCCCCCAATGAAGGAGTAGATTATAAGTAGATATAAGATTTGATACAATTATTGTTAGTCTCTAGAAGAGAAGATCCAATAAATAAAGAATATATTAAAAAAAAAAAAAAAATTTAACATATTTTCCAATAATAATTATTCAAATTTAGAGTTGAGGATTGAGGATTAGAGCAAGATTCAGGTTCTCCTTATTAATATATGAACAACAAAGGAAACTGAATTTATTTATTTTATGAGCACAGTTCACTCTACTATAACGTGATATATATGTATGTTTCGAGTACAATGAAATTCTATTGAAAAAAAATATAATTTTTGAAATATATTGATCTGCGTGTTACATATACAAATTATGTTATTTATAAGACGTTGGCTTTAGAAATAGGTTGCAGAATTGTCCAAAATATTGAATGGGGTTTTCTATTGGTGTTCCTTCTTCTAAGAGCAATAATTAGTTGCAAAATTCATCAGATCTGGCAATGTGTTTAATTTAGTTAATGTTGTTTCAACAGGGTTGTGGTTCTTATATATATTATACCTTATATGCCTTGCAAGACAAAATCGTGCCGAAACGGTAGACCAACATGTAGCCAAGATGTTTAAATACAAATACAATAGACAGTTAAAACGTACTGTCTGAAAGAAAAGTTCACACGTGGACAGCCATATGAAAGTGCAGGATATCGAAAAAAAATATTCGTGGTCTATGAAAAAAAAAATTACAAATTATTTTTTTTTACAGCTCTACTGAGGGATTTGACCAAGCTACTCGCAATCATTGGTGTTATGCGTTTGTAATGTTTTACACTAATAAAAGAGACCTTCATTTTTAAGCCGAATCCGATCGGTTGGAGCGAGAGCGTTTTCATGGGAAATAATACTCTCGGAAGTTTCCCATTACTCACTGAAAGGAGGAGGCCGTAAAGAAAAATTGATGTTTGTCGAGCCAGGAATCGAACCGCGGCACCGATGGCTCGTAACCTACGCACTTAGCCACTGAACCATGACCCCCATCGTCTATGCCATCAAACCTAAAGTCGCTGGTATGTCCAACTCAATTATGAAAAATATTTCCTTTTTTTTGTTCTTTTGCATCTGTACAAATAAGTATTTTTTGCGTCATTGGAATTAAAACGGGCATACGCTAAACGATCATTACTTTGCAGATGGATAATAAATCTTAAAACCACCGAAAAAATTGAAAAATGTACTTAAATTGTTTTTATATGTTATTAAATTGTACTTTTTGAAAAATAAAATAAAACGATTATAAAAAAATGGAAACAAGACAAAAAAAACGGCGAATCAGCTGCGGGTAGATAATATATCCGGAATATATTCCATGTTTGATGACTTCCATGAATAATGACTTCTCAGCTAAAATTCAAGTAACTTACGATAGCAGTTTTCTACAGTTCAATGCATAAAAAAAGAGTACAAAACATTTGAGGTGGGTAAACATTACAAAAAAGTTAGGTTAAATGCAATGCAAATCAGAAAACAAAAACAAATTTGTATTTCCAAACATCAGCTGAGCATGTACTGCAGTAACTTTCTTTCTTCCTTATATTATGAAAAGAATATTACACTATCATTTTTATCATTGCATCCTAGAAAATTTATATTATTGGTACGTATTTTACGTATTACGTACGTATTTTGAAAATACTTTTAAAAATTTTGTTTATCCCTAATGTGTCTATGCAGTTGGCAATGTTGTGTTATGAGCGACGGAGTTCTAAAAACATTTAAAATTTAAAAAAAAAGTACAATTGATTAAAATCTGCCAAAATGTCAATTAATTAAAAAAATAAATTTGTCAAAAATAAATTGTTCAATGTTTAAAAAATGTATGAAATTTCTGAAATTTAATTTCAAAATCTTTGGCTAGATTTAGCAATTACGAATACGGAATATGGAAATTGAATACGGAAATTTTCAAATATCTTGCATTTGATTCGTCTCAAGGTTTTAATTTTTTCCCAAAACAATTTTATTCAATTTTGATTAATTTTTATAAACGTCAATATTTCATTGTCAGTTTGAATTTTCGAAATGTATTCGAGTTGACATTGAATTCGACCGATAGAGAGAACATTACTTTTGGATTCATTTGTAATGGGGTTGTTACACGGTACATCATGATCACACATCATTTCGTGTCTGTGTGGATCGCAGTTTGCCATACACGGTTCAATATTTTGCCTGATCATATCAGCTGTTCATAATTTTTAGCTCTTCGGCTGACGTTCTGCTGTCAAAATCTGTTTTGTTTCTCTTGTTCGTGTTTGGAGCTATTTTTGGTGTCACGTCATGTATTTTTTATCATGAAATTTTGCATGCAATTGCATTTAATATTTTGCAAAAAAACACCACAAAGAGAAATAATAAAATAATAATAAAAATAGTGGATAAAACTTCCATATTTTTGACATAAAATGTTAAAACAACCATATGACGACCAAATTGTAGAACAATAGGCACATTGAGAGCGAGATGAGAGTAAAACTGACAGCGAGAGAACAATGATCAGAGCAAAATATCAAAAATTTTCGATTTTTTCTCTGGGATCTTGCGATTATTGTCTGTGTGACGCATACATGAAATGAATATGAATTTATATTATTATTATAATAATTATTATACTTTTAATTGATTATGATGTTGTGAATTGTATTCCGCAACTCCAAAGCGGGCACCTCACAATCATACATTGAAAATTGGTTAGGCGCCATCACTTGGAAGATGTAAACAAATCTCAAAATTTATTATTTTGATTTTGAAATGCCAAATTTATTAGTCTGTTTAATGAGAAAACTACCTTTTTCTTCAATACTATTGAATTCAACACTAGGCGTATTCAGACTGAGTCTCGTAGGCTCGTAGGAGCGTGCAAATTTTTTTTGTAATTTTGAACTGTCAAACATCTACGATTCTACGCCCCTACGCCAGTTGTACCTCTCGTAGAATCAATTTTGTAAATATTGCCAACCTTTGTAGTGAAACAAAAGATATATATTTTTGCAAAAAAGTGAAATAATTGTGAATAAAACCACTAACAATTGTACATAAAAATATTATAAAGTATTATAATTCACAATTCCATTAAAAATTTCTTTTCTTTTCTGTGAAAAAAAATGTCCGCTTGTACTATTTTGGGCCCCAAAATTTCTATTCATCTGAGAAAAAACAATGCAGTGGCAACATTCTTGAATTCGTCATTCAATTATAATTTCTTGAATCCGAAAATTTAATAAATTCATTCATGTTCACATAAAACATCATGCATTTTGGAAAATAAAACTATTTGTGGTCTAAATAATTATGTTACAGTGTCCGAGAAGAAGAAACATGAGCAACCTCTAAAGCAATTAAACAATGATGTCAATGTGTAATAGCATGTTCACACAGAGCTGATTTTCGGCCCAAACTCGATTTTCGCAGAAAATCAGCCGAAAATCTGATTTTCGCCTTGGAATAACTGTCAAATGAAAATCAGATTTTCGGCTGATTTTCATCGAAAATCAAGAAATTTTCGGCTTGCAACCATGGTTTTTGTTGAAAATAGTACTATTTCACAAAAATCCTTTACCCTAATGTCATATTCATTCCAACACAATGAAGAAGTCGACAACAACGTGTGTAGAATACACACCAATACAAAGGAAGGAAATACCGCCAAACGAAAATCTGACGTATGAAAATCTATTTTGTCGTGTGAACGCCTTTTTTGAAAATCTGATTTTCAACCGAAAATTTGGCTCGTGTGAACGCACCGGGTTTTACTGGCTGAACAGAATGAGATGCTTTTAGTAAATAAGTACGAGCTGTCAAAGTTGAAATGTACTGAATTGATGGAGAGTGAACAGAATGAGTAGTACTCTGTTGCTGGTAGTAAGCGAAGACGCGCAAGTTGACTATTAGTTCTACTATTAGTTCTAGCGGCTATTCCCCAATGACCGCTGATTCGCAGCTGATAAACCCCGTGCAGATAAAATTACTTTCGAATCAATACATTTCTTTAAAATCATATATATCTAATTAAACAAGCAATTTAAATTTATTTGCTTAAGGTTTATTAAATAGAATAACATGTGTATTTTTTTCCAATAATAGTAATGGTATTGATAAATAATAGTTAGAGTTTAGCAGCAGGTTTAAGGACATCGGAGTAGTTGAATACTGAGAACAACACTCGCAATATGCGGCACAGCATTTATTTATTTTTATCTTTTTTCAGTTCTTAGTTATCTTTAATTTAATTTGATATTTCATCAGGGATATGATTCAGCGACTAAAACGAAAACTTAAACGCCTCTCAAGACGTTTTAAGATTTCCATGAAAACTTGACTTGATTATGAAATTTTCAAAAATTTAGAGGTCGTCACGAATTAACGTCCTTTTCGCAAAATAACGCGTATTTATGGAGATGAATTATGACAAATTCAAAAATTTAAAGGTCGTTACGAATTAAGGTCTTTTTCGCGAAATAACGCGTATTTACGGAGAAATGACGGATTTAAGATTTCCATGAAAACTTGTATAAATTTTGAAATTTTCGAAAACTTAGAGGTCGTCACAAATTAACGTCCTTTTCGCGAAATAACGCGTATTAACGGAGATATGAAGGATTAAAGATTTCCATGAAAACTTGTATGAATTATGAATACCAATACTTAAATTCCGAAGCATTTTAACATATCAGGCTATTTTTCTGGGTTGATAACCTTCCTAATATCTAATTATGTTTTTATGTATTAGATCCGTTCTAAAAAAAAGGAAATGCGGTTTCTCTACCATAATCGCCTTAAGTGAAATTGGCGTAAAAAGGTATTTTGGCTGCAGTTTTGGGTGTAGGGTATATAAACTTCGGCCCGGCCGAAGATAACGCTTTTACTAGTTACTCTTTGGAGTTTGTCATACTCGTTCAAAGATGAGAGTCGGAAAGAAATATTTTATAGAAAGGTTTTCTCAGAAAAATTTATAGAGAATTTTTTGAGCGGAAATTGAACACGACATCAAACTCGTAACCTTAGACACTGAAACTCGACCCCATATGGTTATAAAAAATCTAATCGAACTGAGACAGTGTCAATTTAAATATTATTGAATTTTGTGTCTTTCGATTATAATTTTATGAACGTTGTTTACGCCAAATATCGAATAACCACTGATCAGGTTTAGATTGATGTTTGTCTACATGTTGACAAACATTGTTCAATGTTTTAGGGCTTTGTGTAGGTGCATATAGGAATCGTCGGAAGAGTCTCCACACTAAGGGAAAAATCTTAATTTAAATTTAAAAGTGATCACGTTTGAATTCAAAGTGATGGAATTTAAAGCGTTTCTCCACAAAATTGTAGATGTGAATAAAAACGTATACAAATTAAAAGTGTTCAATTTTATTTTCAAAGTGTTCGCTTTGAATTTTTCATTATATCTGAGGAAATATTCCCTTTGAAATTAAAAGTGTACACTTTTAATATTCGATTTTCTCACTTTGAATTTCAATAGTGTTCACTTTGGAAATAAAAGTGAACACTTTGAATTTTGAAATTTGTCACTTTGAAATTAAAAGTGTACACTTTTAATTGAAATTTTTGAAATTTTTCGCTTTGAATTTTGAGATTTTTCACTTTGAAATTAAAAGTGAACACTTTTTAAATAAAATAAAACAAATATATAATTTCAAAGTAAATTCTTCAAAAATCATAGCAATCGTGCCTTCAGTTGTTCAAAAACTTAAAAAAAAAACAATCATAAATCATAACAGCACTTAATCTGAATCGGTGACCAGGTGAGTTGATATTTCGCTTTTGTATTAAATAAATTAAACCATGTTTTCTCCCTCATTCTAGAAAGATGTCCAGAAACTCGAATGGTTGGTTGTTATCGGTGTACCCCCAGACGCATCAACATCGGACCACCTCTCTTGTATTTAGAAGCGCCATCCCGAAAGACAGGATTTTGGACATTAGTTAGACCGATCCAGACCAAATGAACTCCATAACTTAATGTGAAACTTATCAGTATCACCTAAAACTATTAAACATGATGTAGAAATATAAAAATGTAACATATACATACATAAACACGTAATAAAATAACAAAGAATATATTCAATTGTATTTTAATTTAAGTCATTTTATATTGAAAATGATCACTTTTGAATTCTTATCAAAAGTATTCACTTTAAATTTCAAAGTGATAAAATTCAATTCAAATTTAAACGTGTTCACTTTAAATTTCAAAGTGAAAAAATTCGATTCTAATTTAAACGTGTTCACTTTAAATTTCAAAGTGAAAAATTTCAATTCAAATTCAAAAGTGTTCACTTTAAATTTCAAAGTGAAAAATTTCAATACAAATTTAAAAGTGTTCTGTTTTAATTTTACTATTTTTCTCTTTGGCGCCCTTTCATATTTGAACACTTTTAATTTTAAAGTGTTTTGTACTGAAGCTTAAAGTGTTTTTCCCTGTGTGCACTTTGTTGTGTAACGATTCTATTCCTGGGCCACGCTCGCCTTCCCTGGTGCTCTCCGCTGCCGCTGTCGTTGTCCCGCGTTGTCTCGTTCTCTCGCCTTCGCTATGTTCTCCGTTGTCGTCGTTGTTGTCCCGCGTGGTAACCGTTCGCCTTCGCTACGCACTCCTCTGTCGTTGTTGTTGTCCCGCGTTGCGTTCGCTCACTCGCCTTTGCCGCTGTTGTTGTTGTCCCACGTTGTGTTCGTTCTCCGCTGTTGTTGTTGCTGGGTTCGTTCGAGCGAGTATGAGGCGACGCTCGGTGTCGAGCTCGCTCTGACCTGATGGTGTACGACGTCGTTGCACGGCGAGCGAGTCGAAGTGGAATTTGGCGATTCTGAACTTTGACCGTCCGCTCTGAGCGCGTGCTCGTCACGACAACCGTGAATTCGGGGGGGGAAATAAGATCGCCGATTGCGGACGGACAACACGTAAAACGGACGATGGTGGATATGCACGCGAAATCCGCGTGGGGAAATCCGAGGGCCGAATTCCGCGATGGAAATCGGGGCTGGATTTCTGTCGGCGCAACAGGGGTGGATCGAGTGGTCCAGCCCTCGACGCAGAAAGAAAACAATATCTCAAGTAAATGTTACCTTCAAATCTTCGGCGCCTGGTCCCTGCGATGGGCGATGGTCGGCGGCAAAAGAGATCGAGTTCCGTTTCGCGTGGGCGCAGCTGCCCTCGGCCCTTCGGGTTTTGTCGTGAACTTCCGATCTTCGAACTCGAATTCGAAGATCGAAAGTTCATCGAGTGCGATCAGGGTGCACTCGATTAGTGCACTGTGGTTAAATTATTTTATCACTATATGGTAACAATTCATTTTCTTTTAATTCAAAATAACTTAACTAGTACAATTCATATATAATAATAACTTAAAATAATAATACAAAAAATTAATAATAACTAAACTATAAGTATTCCAGGGACGGGGTAGGGATTAGGGAAGGATTAGAGAGGGGTAGTGTGGGAGGTATGTGCCCCAAATTTGGCGTGGGAAATTTGGGCGTCACATTTCCCCCTTACTTCCGGGGGGTCCTCCTGCGCCGCCGCTTGACCTCTTCGCCGGCGGTCACCGTTAGCCGGCCCTGTGCCGTGAGGTCGAACGTGAAGGGCCCGTTGTGGACCCAACGCCGGAAGCGCTTCTGCTGTCCGTGGGCCATGTCCCGCAGCTCCCCCGTGATGGACCGGCGGATCGCGTCGATGGTGCGGAGTGGCAACTTGGTGAAACTCCGCTCCACCACCTGGATGCCGATGTCTCGGCCGTTGGGGCCGCCGGCTTGTGGGGCGGCGTCGGTCTTGGTGTCTTCGTGGCCGTTGGTGCCGCGCTTACGCCCTCCGCTGGCTTGCGGAGCGGCGGTTTTGACGACGTCGTTGGAGCCGGCCTTGGGTTCCGGGGATTGCGTCATCCGGGCCGTGAACTCTCGCCTACGTTGCAGCCAAACCGATGGCGGTAGGCAGCCCGGGAAGACCGTGGTCGGGGCCAGCCGGGCGCTTCCGTGGGCCCAGCGGCGGGGCTTGCTGCTGGTGTCGCTGCTGCAGTCGCTCAGACCGGTGTTGGAGTCGGATTCCGATCCGGGCGGCGGGACGACCGGGGTGGCCGTGGAGGTTCGGCTGACCCCCGTCCACCTGTTGTAAGCGGTCTTCTGTCCGGCCTGTCCGAGCAAGGCCGCAATCCGGCTGGCGCGGCCCACGGCTGCTGCTGGTCCGGTCCTGTCGGCGATCGGGGTCAGTGACGCTGGTGACCGGCGTCCAGTGTCGGCTCGTTGGAGCGTAGCCGCGAGACTGCCTGCGCGGCCCGCGGTGGCTGCTGGTCCGGGCCTGTCGGACACGCGGCCCTCGAGGGTCATTCCCGTCATCTGGGCCAGTAGGTCGGGGTTCGGGCCGTCCGAACGCTTCTGGTCCGGCTTGGTTGCGTTGAGTTTCATCCTTTTTTACTCCTTCTGCGGTGCGTCGGTTATCTGTAACGAAAAAGGGAGATGGCGTTAGTTCTCGGTTGGCTACTCGGCCTTCCCCTTCGGGAAGCTGCGAGTCGTGGTATGGCTTCAGCTCGCTGACGTGGGCGGTGCGGCCGCGGCGCTCGCCCTCCGCTTTGAGCTGCACAATGACCGGCGAGACGAAATCCGTCACGATGTACGGTCCGGCGTATCGAGGGCCGAGTTTGGCGGCAAAATTGTCCACTGCCTTGGACAGGTGGTGTTGCTTGACTAACACCTTTTGTCCGATGACCGGCCTCCACTGACGCCTCCGCAGATTATAGTGCCTCGCTTGCTCACTCGAAGCTTTGCTAAGGTTGTGGCGTACTACATCGAATATTTCCCGGAGACGCAATGCCGCCTCTCGGGGTTCGCGAGGGGCCGTGCCCGTACCGATCGTCACCTCGTCGTATAGCGCGGCGGGGAGGCGAGGTTCGCGGCCTTGAGTGAGAAAGGCCGGGCTGTATCCGGTGGATTCCGAAGGGCTCGTATTTATTGCCAGCGAGATCTCCGGCAGATTTTCGTCCCAGACTTGATGTCGGTTGCCGGCAAGCTGGGCGATCATTGTCTTCACGGTCCGGTTCGCGCGTTCCGTGGGGTTCTCTTGAGGAGTATAGGGGGCCGTAAATTGTTGACGGACCCCCACCTCCTCCAGATATCGTTTAAAGCTCCGGCTCGTGAATTGGTCACCGTTTTCGGTGATCAGGACCTTGGGCACGCCGTACCGAGCCAAGATCCTCTCCCGGAACGCTTTCACCAGTCCTTCGGCGGTGGCCCGGCGCATGGGAACCAGCTCCGTCCACTTTGAGAATCGGTCGAAAAGGACGAGCAGCATGGTGTTGCCGTGCTTGGAGCGTGGAAGTGGCCCTACGAAGTCAGCGCACAGTGTAACCCAAGGGGCCTCGGGGAGTCGCGTGAGCATCTGGCCGGCTGGCGCTTGCTGGCTGCTCTTGTATTGCTGGCAGGAGGGACATTGGCGGACGTATCGCGTGATGTCGCGAAACATCCGTGGCCAGTAGTACCGATTCGCTATCCGTCCGATAGTCTTCCGGATCCCCTGATGACCCGCGCTGGCGCTGTCATGGTTTTCCTTTAACACCCGCTCCCGCAGCTGGGTGCCGACGCACAGCTTCCATGGCGCGTCGTCCTCGTCCGCCGCTGACCTGAGGATATGACGGTACAGTTGGTCGTCGATGATTGCGAAGTCCGGGAATTTGTCGGGCTGTTTTTCCACCTCTTCCCGTTTCGCGCGTAGCCACGAACACTCCTTCGACGGATGGTTGCCGGCGGTGGCCCTCTTCAGCACTTCCTGGGGTTGACGTGACAGAGCGTCGGCAACCACGTTCAGTTTGCCGCGTCGATACTGCACGGTGAAATTGTGCTGCTGTAATTCGAGGGCCCAACGCGCAACCCGTCCTGAGGGGCTCTCAATCGAGTTGAGCCATTTGAGGGAGAGGTGGTCGGTGATGACGGAAAACTTGTACCCTTCGAGGTACGGCCGCATTTTCCGTATTCCCCAGACGATCGCGAGGCACTCCTTCTCCGTGGGGGAGTAGTTCCCTTCCGCCTGATTGAGGTGCCGACTCGCATATGCGACCACCCGTTCCGCCCCGTCAAGCGTTTGCGTCAGGACAGCGCCGAGACCAACGTCGCTAGCATCGGTCTGCAGCGTGAAAGGTTGTGTGAAGTCGGGGCACACAAGGACCGGCGCTTGAGTCAGCTTCGCTTTCAGCAGATCGAATGCGGCTTGTTGGGGCTCACCCCACTTAAAATGCTTACCTTTCTTAAGCAAGGCCGTAAGGGGTTGAGAAATGGTCGCAAAATCGGGTACGAACCTTCGGTACCACGACGCGATACCCAAGAAACGTCGAACGCCGCGGACGCTGTCGGGGGGTTTCAAGTCCTGTATCGCAGCGATCTTATCGGGGTCCGTCCGGATCCCCTCTGCGGTAACCACGTGGCCCAAGTACTTGACCTCTGTTTTAAAGAGCTCGCACTTTTCGGGATTCACCCTTAAGTTGGCCGCTCTGAGTCTTCGGAAAACCTCCCGCAGATTCTGGAGGTGTTCTTCGAGACTGGCGCCGGTGACGATTATATCGTCAAGATATGCGAATGCATACGGCTCCATTTCCGGGCCGATAACGCTATCGAGTGCCCGTTGAAATGTGGCCGGGGCGGAGTGGATCCCGAATGGCATCACTCGCCACTGAAACAATCCCCTTCCGGGAACCGTGAACGCCGTATACTGCTTGCTCGCCTCCTCCATCGGTATTTGCCAGTACCCGTCCTTCAAGTCGAGACTACTGACATACTTGGCCTCCCTCAGGCGGTCCAAGATGTGCGTAATCCTCGGCAAGGGGTAGGCATCGGACACCGAGCGACTATTTAATTGGCGATAGTCGATGCACAGCCGCCATGCCCCCGACTTCTTGCGGACGAGGACGATCGGCGCGCTATGGGGGCTGTGGGAGGGTTCGATGCAACCTTTGGCGAGCAGCTTATCGACTTCTTCGTTAATTACGGCCTGCATGGCGGGGTTGCGAGGGAAATACCGCTGCTTAATGGGCCGGTCGTCGGTCATGACGATGCGGTGCGAGGCGATCGTGGTGGTCCCCGTCAGATCTCGGAACTGAGCTAGCTCCGCGTCCAGAAATTGCTGGACCTCCTCCATCTTCTCGGCTTTGGGTTTTGTTGCGGTGCGACATGTCGCTCTGCGCCGCATTGGCTTGACCTGCGTTAGATCAATCGTGGCTCCACCGCAACTAAAAACGCCACCCGCATGGATGCAGAAATCGAGGCCCAGTAGGACCTCCTCCGAGGAATTTGGCATAATTAAAAATTGGAACTTACCCCACACGCTGCTCAGACAAACCTCTACCTCGGCTACCTCCTGTAATGGTCGGGTACTCCCGTCGGCGAGGGTGATGCTGGTTATCTCCTTGGTCCGTCGGACGGGAATACCCAACCGCGCCACCAATCCTTCGCTGAGGAAACTCTTGGACGCGCCGGTGTCGAAGGTTGCCTCGACCTGAGTTCCTGCCAGCGTGATATCCGCGAAGATGTGGTGGGCATCGGCTCGAAGCACGCCTACTGTGCTTGGTGGCTGAGTTGTTCTGGGGGACCGTTGGCCACCTGTCCGGATCGCCCCACCTCGCGTTTCCCGCCTCTCGTCGGCAACAGTCGACTGTGCGTATGCCTCGGCGTCCGCATATCCAACAGAAATAGACCCGTGGGTTCGTACAGGCCCTCTCCTGGTGGTCCTGCTGGCCGCGACTGTGGGTTGGAGACCCATTCGCCGGGCTCGTCGCGAGCTTGTCGATGTTGTTCCGGCCGGACTCCCGGGGTTGGGTACCCCTCGCGTCGGCGAGGTTCCGGCCGTGCATCGCGCTGCGGAGCGTTAACCGGCACCTCGCGAATGCTCTCCAAGTCCCCGGCCAGGTTCATTAGTTCGGCTAGGTTCGCAAAGTCCCGCCGGCGGAAGTACCACTGGTAGTCGGGATGTGAGTTGCGATAAATTCGCTCGAGCTGTTGCGACGCGTCGTATGGCAAGTGCCTCATCAGCCCTTGCATGGCTAATACGTAGTCCTTGAACGGCTCCTTCGGCCGTTGGACTCGACGACGGACTTCGTCCTCCAATGTCTCGAGGAATCGGGTCGGCAGGAAGAACTGGTTAAAGTCCTCTTTGAACTGAGACCATGTAGCCCAATGGTTGTTATTGTTGCGAAACCACACGAGGGCGCGGTCCCGCAACAATTCGGGCATGGTCCTCGGCAAGAGGTCTGTGGCGATGCCATAGGCTTCAGCCAGCTCTTCCACCCGCTCGATGAACGCGAGGGGATCCTTGCCCCCATCATAGCGGGCCGACCACTTCCGCACTTGGTCGATGGTGGTCACGTAGGTGACGACGCGGCGCGGCGGTGGAGGATTGATCTCCTTTTCTTTCGCAGGCGAGAAATGGGTGGGCGTGACCTGTTTTGGCTCGGGGTCTTCCCATGTGTCCTCGTGGACCTTTATTTTGGGGATCTCCCCGGACGCGGTAGGTGGGCGAGCACTCCCTTTCGAAGGGCCTGGCGACGGAGCGCGACGGTGTAGCTCCTGCAACTCGAGAAGTCGGCGCGTGACGTCGGCGTCCGCTCCTTGATCCGCGATGAACGTGGTCAACTGTTTCCGCAGTTCCTCCACCGTTCCCGTCGCCTCGAGTTCGAACTCGATGGCGTATTTAACCAGGTCCTCCCGGCGGAGGGAGTAGACCCACGACACATTGAGCATTTTCGACACTAGCGCAGATTGTCCTTGTCTGGGATCTTGAAGCGCGGGCACTCGCGCACTGACGTTCAACCGCACACCGATTGGTTCTTGCACTCACTCGCGTCGAATGGTTTTATTTACCATATATATTTTATTTTTATTTATTTATTTTTTTTTTTTTTATATTTGGTTACCCGCGCGCACCACTTTGTATTACCGCGAGTACGAAATGTGTTTTATCTTATTTATATATTTTATTTATTTTTATTTTGTTTCACTCGCGCGTTTTTATTCACTCGGCCGGGTTTTATGGTTATTATTTTTCGCGACGTTATCCAACACTAGGGTCCCTGCTCGGACTTCTACTATTTTCCTCCGGTGCGCTCGCTTGCCTTCCCTGGTGCTCTCCGCTGCCGCTGTCGTTGTCCCGCGTTGTCTCGTTCTCTCGCCTTCGCTATGTTCTCCGTTGTCGTCGTTGTTGTCCCGCGTGGTAACCGTTCGCCTTCGCTACGCACTCCTCTGTCGTTGTTGTTGTCCCGCGTTGCGTTCGCTCACTCGCCTTTGCCGCTGTTGTTGTTGTCCCACGTTGTGTTCGTTCTCCGCTGTTGTTGTTGCTGGGTTCGTTCGAGCGAGTATGAGGCGACGCTCGGTGTCGAGCTCGCTCTGACCTGATGGTGTACGACGTCGTTGCACGGCGAGCGAGTCGAAGTGGAATTTGGCGATTCTGAACTTTGACCGTCCGCTCTGAGCGCGTGCTCCTCACGACAACCGTGAATTCGGGGGGGGAAATAAGATCGCCGATTGCGGACGGACAACACGTAAAACGGACGATGGTGGATGTGCACGCGAAATCCGCGTGGGGAAATCCGAGGGCCGAATTCCGCGATGGAAATCGGGGCTGGATTTCTGTCGGCGCAACAGGGGTGGATCGAATGGTCCAGCCCTCGACGCAGAAAGAAAACAATATCTCAAGTAAATGTTACCTTCAAATCTTCGGCGCTCTGGTCCCTGCGGTCTGGTTCGGGCGATGGTCGGCGGCAAAAGAGATCGAGTTCCGTTTCGCGTGGGCGCAGCTGCCCTCGGCCCTTCGGGTTTTGTCGTGAACTTCCGATCTTCGAACTCGAATTCGAAGATCGAAAGTTCGTCGAGTGCGATCAGGGTGCACTCGATTAGTGCACTGTGGTTAAATTATTTTAACACTATATGGTAACAATTCATTTTCTTTTAATTCAAAATAACTTAACTAGTACAATTCATATATAATAATAACTTAAAATAATAATACAAAAAATTAATAATAACTAAACTATAAGTATTCCAGGGAAGGGGAGGAGGTATGGGAGGTGTGGGAGGTATGTGCCCCAAATTTGGCGTGGGAAATTTGGGCGTCACAGTTGTGTGGACGGGTCACGCTCGCTTTTCTGATCATATAGGTGATAGTTCTTCGCTTTTGGATCTCAAAGAGAGATCACTTTTCAATTCGGGTTTGCTTCACATTGGTGAACGACCACTTTATGTTGTTATATCACATAGGTGAGAGATCGCAGAATATTATAATAAAAGAATATTTACTGCCCCAAACATATTTCAGTGTTTTCATTTGTGACGATTTTGCTGCGGTACGAGTTTTGGCTGCGTTTCTAGTTGCCGATTTGCCGGACGGACAATTTTGGTTTTGCCGACGGCATTTCACTGCGCGAAGCATCCACCCCCCAGCCCCGCTACTAAGCCCAGAGCACCAACGCCAACTTTAATTATTTAGTGGCCAGCGCGCTATACATTTGGTCCTTCGAGCCGGATCTTCGACGCTACACCAGTCATCAGTTCCAGAGCCATCAGAAAAAAAAGGTGCGTGGAATATAGTGTTTGATTTGGTGTCCCCTCTCGCGTTTTTATAAATAAAAACAAAATAATTTATTTATTCAAATTCGCGAACTCGCCCGAACTCTCCGCGAAAATTATCAATTCGCCGCAACTCAAATCGTTTGAGTGAAAAAGTGCACCAAAAGAGTGTGTGAATAGTCACACACATCTATCCTCTTTTTCAACAGTTGTGCACAGTGGGTCATAGAGACCAAATTTTACTGTCCAACTGGTTTGCGGTCCATAACCAATAGTGGTTATAGGAGTTTTCCTCGCGATACAGACAATTTGCTGTGTTTATTTTGGGAAATTGAAATCCAATAAAAGCATACAAATTGTGCGAGGAAATACAAAGACTCCACTGTAAAAGTTCTCTGCTCGATATTCGATCGATGCAAGTAGTGCAACGAGTTGCAACAACACTCGTTCCCTTTTCACGCACTAAGCACAGTGCAACCAAAGCCACACGCACTCTCACGAACCGATCTCTCCAATTTCGTCTTCTATCTCTGTCTGTCTCACGGGCACAACAGAATAGAAGACAACGAGAGACTACGCGTCGACAGAGGCACGCACAACAACAACAACACAGAAGAGAGTGCAGCAAGTGCACACACCGTGCAGACAAAAACAACCACACTGCGAGCGGTGCGCAATAAGAGAGCGTACCCCCAACACAAAACAATTAGGCAAGTGGCCTTCATTTTGCAATTACACCCAAGCGAAAAAGTTAGGCAAGTCGCCTTAATTTAATATATTATATTTTAAATATATTAAATTATATTAATTATTAATTATATTATATTTTTATATATTTTCGTGTTGTCCTGAGTTATTTGGGGATCACTCAGAAGAAAATTTTGGGCATAATTTTACTTTACCACACCCAGCCAAATCCAATAATTTATATGTCAAATGATAGTGTTTTCAGTGTACATTCCAACCAAAAAAAAAAGGTTGGGGCGGACTCTTTTCGTTTGGCCATAAAGTGAGGTTAAAGGTCAAATTAATGACTTTTTGAAATAGCCCACAAATGTTAACCGATTGGGCAATACAATATATCAAATTACAGGTAATTAAAAATACTACAAAACTGCATTTTTTAAAACAAGTTATTATAAATAATAAAAATAATACCAAAAATAAATATTTTTTAGGTTAAATAATTTTTTTTAATTTTTTTTACGTTATAAACCATATTTTTTATATATATTTTCTTAAAGGTTGATTCAATTACCTTTAAAACGGTAGTAAATTATATATACCTTACTCTTTGTTTACATATCTAATTTACTATTTATATTAGATTACTGCGACTTTAAAATGGATATTTGTACTGAAATTATACATTGAATAGTAACTTTTGGGTTCCAAGTATCTACTTTATGAAGATACTTTGATACACACGCAGAAGGAACTTGGATCCCGGAAGTACTATTGAACCGCGTAGCCGGTGTTGGACATACTTGAGGGTTAAAACCCCTAAGAGCGGCCGAAGGCCGCCACGCATAGAGGTAACTTGAATGCAAAAATATTTTCAAAAAAAAAAAAACAAGTATTTTAATATAAATGATAAGTAAACTAAGAGTAAAGTATATATAATGTACTACCGTTTTGAAGGTAATTGAATCAGCTTTCAGAAAATATATATAAAACATATGGTTTATTATGTAAAAAAAATTTAAAAAAATTATTTAGCCTGAAAAATAATTCATTTTTTTTTGTTTTTTGATATTATTTTTTTACTAATTATTCTTTTTTAACCTTTGATATATGGTATTAACCGATCGGTTAACATATGTGGATTTGGTGGCTATTTGAAAAATCTATTAAATTGAACTTTGACCTCACTTTATGGCCAAACCAAATGAGTCCGCCGCTATATTTTCTTGTTGTAATTTTGGGTGTGTAAAGTAAAATTAAAGTAAAATTGTTCCTTACATACATTAGGGCTGTAGATTTCTACCCGCGTAACTCACATTACCCGGGTAACTCACATTACCCGGGTACCCGACTCGAATGCCCGGGTATGGCCGTAATAGCATTACCCGGTTATTAACTATTACCCGGGTAATGCTATTAACTATTACCCGGGTAATGCTGCCCGGCCTTTCATTACACGGGTAGCACGCAAAGGCCGATATGAGCCTTTCGAGTGTTAGAAGCGAAACGACGCACAACGTTTGGTCTTTCAAGCGACGGAGCAGGTAGCTGGTAGTTGGTTTTGAAGCAGAGTGCGTCGTTTGTTGTTGTTGTTTTTTGTTTCTTTTGATGACCCTTCGATATGTTACTGAGCGAACAGAATGAGTAGTAGTAGGTGTAGTACAAAGTCGTACGACATCACCTGTTCGGAATGACGCCTACGACTTCGAAAAATGTGCCCACAATGATGCCGCGCGTCTCGATCACATCGCACAATAGTGAGACGTTATTCTAATACTTTTGGTATTTGATATTTATTAGTTCTACTATTAGTTCTAGCGGCTATTCCCCAATGACCGCTGATTCGCAGCTGATAAACCCCGTGCAGATAAAATTACTTTCGAATCAATACATTTCTTTAAAATCATATATATCTAATTAAACAAGCAATTTAAATTTATTTGCTTAAGGTTTATTAAATAGAATAACATGTGTATTTTTTTCCAATAATAGTAATGGTATTGATAAATAATAGTTAGAGTTTAGCAGCAGGTTTAAGGACATCGGAATAGTTGAATACTGAGAACAACACTCGCAATATGCGGCACAGCATTTATTTATTTTTATCTTTTTTCAGTTCTTAGTTATCTTTAATTTAATTTGATATTTCATCAGGGATATGATTCAGCGACTAAAACGAAAACTTAAACGCCTCTCAAGACGTTTTAAGATTTCCATGAAAACTTGACTTGATTATGAAATTTTCAAAAATTTAGAGGTCGTCACGAATTAACGTCCTTTTCGCAAAATAACGCGTATTTATGGAGATATGAACAATTTAAGATTTCCATGAAAAATTGCATGAATTATGACGAATTCAAAAATTTAAAGGTCGTTACGAATTAACGTCCTTTTCGCGAAATAACGCGTATTTACGGAGAAATGACGGATTTAAGATTTCCATGAAAACTTGTATAAATTTTGAAATTTTCGAAAACTTAGAGGTCGTCACAAATTAACGTCCTTTTCGCGAAATAACGCGTATTAACGGAGATATGAAGGATTAAAGATTTCCATGAAAACTTGTATGAATTATGAATACCAATACTTAAATTCCGAAGCATTTTAACATATCAGGCTATTTTTCTGGGTTGATAACCTTCCTAATATCTAATTATGTTTTTATGTATTAGATCCGTTCTAAAAAAAAGGAAATGCGGTTTCTCTACCATAATCGCCTTAAGTGAAATTGGCGTAAAAAGGTATTTTGGCTGCAGTTTTGGGTGTAGGGTATATAAACTTCGGCCCGGCCGAAGATAACGCTTTTACTAGTTACTCTTTGGAGTTTGTCATACTCGTTCAAAGAAATAATTTATAGAAAGGATTTCTCAGAAAAATTTATAGAGAATTTTTTGAGCGGAAATTGAACACGACATCAAACTCGTAACCTTAGACACTGAAACTCGACCCCATGTGGTTATAAAAAATCTAATCGAACTGAGACAGTGTCAATTTAAATATTATTGAATTTTGTGTCTTTCGATTATAATTTTATGAACATTGTTTACGCCAAATATCGAATAACCACTGATCAGGTTTAGATTCATGTTTGTCTACATGTTGACAAACATTGTTCAATGTTTTAGGGCTTTGTGTAGGTGCATATAGGAATCGTCGGAAGAGTCTCCACTTTGTTGTGTGGACGGGTCACGCTCGCTTTTCTGATCATATAGGTGATAGTTCTACGCTTTTGGATCTCAAAAAGAGATCACTTTTCAATTCGGGTTTGCTTCACATTGGTGAACGACCACTTTATGTTGTTATATCACATAGGTGAAAGATCGCAGAATATTATAATAAAAGAATATTTACTGCCCCAAACATATTTCAGTGTTTTCATTTGTGACGATTTTGCTGCGGTACGAGTTTTGGCTGCGTTTCTAGTTGCCGATTTGCCGGACGGACAATTTTGGTTTTGCCGACGGCATTTCACTGCGCGAAGCATCCACCCCCCAGCCCCGCTACTAAGCCCAGAGCACCAACGCCAACTTTAATTATTTAGTGGCCAGCGCGCTATACATTTGGTCCTTCGAGCCGGATCTTCGACGCTACACCAGTCATCAGTTCCAGAGCCATCAGAAAAAAAGGTGCGTGGAATATAGTGTTTGATTTGGTGTCCCCTCTCGCGTTTTTATAAATAAAAACAGAATAATTTATTTATTCAAATTCGCGAACTCGCCCGAACTCTCCGCGAAAATTATCAATTCGCCGCAACTCAAATCGTTTGAGTCGAAAAAGTGCGCCAAAAGAGTGTGTGAATAGTCACACACATCTATCCTCTTTTTCAACAGTTGTGCACAGTGGGTCATAGAGACCAAATTTTACTGTCCAACTGGTTTGCGGTTCATAACCAATAGTGGTTATAGGAGTTTTCCTCGCGATACAGACAATTTGCTGTGTTTATTTTGGGAAATTGAAATCCAATATAAGCATACAAATTGTGCGAGGAAATACAAAGACTCCACTGTAAAAATTCTCTGCTCGATATTCGATCGAAGCAAGTAGTGCAACGAGTTGCAACAACACTCGTTCCCTTTTCACGCACTAAGCACAGTGCAACCAAAGCCACACGCACTCCCACGAACCGATCTCTCCAATTTCGTCTTCTATCTCTGTCTGTCTCACGGGCACAACAGAATAGAAGACAACGAGAGACTACGCGTCGATAGAGGCACGCACAACAACAACAACACTGAAGAGAGTGCAGCAAGTGCACACACCGTGCAGACAAAAACAACCACACTGCGAGCGGTGCGCAATAAGAGAGCGTACCCCCAACACAAAACAATTAAGCAAGTGGCCTTCATTTTGCAATTACACCCAATCCGCTAGGAATAACCGTTTTTCTATTCTAAGCGACAGCGTCAGTCCCAACCAGGAACAAGTACTACTGAGAACGTCCTTGGTGTTAAAAACACTAAACCTCCACCAATCTACCTGCGCGAACGCAGCTCCAATGATTTGGTAAAAAGTCTAACAAGTCTCATAGGTCTCAATACCTTCCATATTGTTTCCATAACCAAAGGAAATATCCACGAGACAAAAATTCAGATTTACTCCGAACCTAACTACCGTGAAGTAGCAAAATTCCCATTGGAGCTGCGTTCGCGCAGGTAGATTGGTGGAGGTTTAGTGTTTTTAACACCAAGGACGTTCTCAGTAGTACTTGTTCCTGGTTGGGACTGGACGCTGTCGCTTAGAATAGAAAAACGGTTATTACTAAGCGGATTGGGTGTATTTGCAAAATGATGGCCACTTGCCTAATTGTTTTGTGTTGGGGGTACGCTCTCTTATTGCGCACCGCTCGCAGTGTGGTTGTTTTTGTCTGCACGGTGCACTTGCTGCACTCTCTTCTGTGTTGTTGTTGTGCGTGCCTCTGTCGACGCGTAGTCTCTCGTTGTCTTCTCTTCTGTTGTGCCCGTGAGACAGACAGAGATAGAAGACGAAATTGGAGAGATCGGTTCGTGAGAGTGCGTGTGGCTTTGGTTGCACTGTGCTTAGTGCGTGAAAAGGGAACGAGTGTTGTTGCAACTCGTTGCACTACTTGCTTCGATCGAATATCGAGCAGAAAACTTTTACAGTGGAGTCTTTGTATTTCCTCGCACAATTTGTATGCTTATATTGGATTTCAATTTCCCAAAATAAACACAGCAAATTGTCTGTATCGCGAGGAAAACTCCTATAACCACTATTGGTTATGGACCGCAAACCAGTTGGACAGTAAAATATGGTCTCTATGACCCACTGTGCACAACTGTTGAAAAAGAGGATAGATGTGTGTGACTATTCACACACTCTTTTGGCGCACTTTTTCACTCAAACGATTTGAGTTGCGGCGAATTGATAATTTTCGCGGAGAGTTCGGGCGAGTTCGCGAATTTGAATAAATAAATTATTCTGTTTTTATTTATAAAAACGCGAGAGGGGACACCAAATCAAACACTATATTCCACGCACCTTTTTTTCTGATGGCTCTGGAACTGATGACTGGTGTAGCGTCGAAGATCCGGCTCGAAGGACCAAATGTATAGCGCGCTGGCCACTAAATAATTAAAGTTGGCGTTGGTGCTCTGGGCATAGTAGCGGGGCTGGGGGGTGGATGCTTCGCGCAGTGAAATTCCGTCGGCAAAACCAAAATTGTCCGTCCGGCAAATCGGCAACTAGAAACGCAGCCAAAACTCGTACCGCAGCAAAATCGTCACAAATGAAAACACTGAAATATGTTTGGGGCAGTAAATATTCTTTATTATAATATTCTGCGATCTCTCACCTATGTGATATAACAACATAAAGTGGTCGTTCACCAATGTGAAGCAAACCCGAATTCAAAAGTGATCTCTCTTTGAGATCCAAAAGCGTAGAACTATCACCTATATGATCAGAAAAGCGAGCGTGACCCATCCACACAACAAAGTGGAGACTTTTCCGACGATTCCTATATGCACCTACACAAAGCCCTAAAACATTGAACAATGTTTGTCAACATGTAGACAAACATCAATCTAAACCTGATCAGTGGTTATTCGATATTTGGCGTAAACAACGTTCATAAAATTATAATCGAAAGACACAAAATTCAATAATATTTAAATTGACACTGTCTCAGTTCGATTAGATTTTTTATAACCATATGGGGTCGAGTTTCAGTGTCTAAGGTTACGAGTTTGATGTCGTGTTCAATTTCCGCTCAAAAAATTCTCTATAAATTTTTCTGAGAAAACCTTTCTATAAAATATTTCTTTCCGACTCTCATCTTTGAACGAGTATGACAAACTCCAAAGAGTAACTAGTAAAAGCGTTATCTTCGGCCGGGCCGAAGTTTATATACCCTACACCCAAAACTGCAGCCAAAATACCTTTTTACGCCAATTTCACTTAAGGCGATTATGGTAGAGAAACCGCATTTCCTTTTTTTTAGAACGGATCTAATACATAAAAACATAATTAGATATTAGGAAGGTTATCAACCCAGAAAAATAGCCTGATATGTTAAAATGCTTCGGAATTTAAGTATTGGTATTCATAATTCATACAAGTTTTCATGGAAATCTTTAATCCTTCATATCTCCGTTAATACGCGTTATTTCGCGAAAAGGACGTTAATTTGTGACGACCTCTAAGTTTTCGAAAATTTCAAAATTTATACAAGTTTTCATGGAAATCTTAAATCCGTCATTTCTCCGTAAATACACGTTATTTCGCGAAAAGGACGTAACGACCTTTAAATTTTTTGAATTCGTCATAATTCATGCAATTTTTCATGGAAATCTTAAATTGTTCATATCTCCATAAATACGCGTTATTTTGTGAAAAGGACGTTAATTCGTGACGACCTCTAAATTTTTGAAAATTTCATAATTAAGTCAAGTTTTCATGGAAATCTTAAAACGTCTTGAGAGGCGTTTAAGTTTTCGTTTTAGTCACTGAATCATATCCCTGATGAAATATCAAATTAAATTAAAGATAACTAAGAACTGAAAAAAGATAAAAATAAATAAATGCTGTGCCGCATATTGCGAGTGTTGTTCTCAGTATTCAACTACTCCGATGTCCTTAAACCTGCTGCTAAACTCTAACTATTATTTATCAATACCATTACTATTATTGGAAAAAATACACATGTTATTCTATTTAATAAACCTTAAGCAAATAAATTTAAATTGCTTGTTTAATTAGATATATATGATTTTAAAGAAATGTATTGATTCGAAAGTAATTTTATCTGCACGGGGTTTATCAGCTGCGAAGCAGCGGTCATTGGGGAATAGCCGCTGGAACTAATAGTAGAACTAATAAATATCAAATACCAAAAGTATTAGAATAACGTCTCACTATTGTGCGATGTGATCGAGACGCGCGGCATCATTGTGGGCACATTTTTCGAAGTCGTAGGCGTCATTCCGAACAGGTGATGTCGTACGACTTTGTACTACACCTACTACTACTCATTCTGTTCGCTCAGTAACATATCGAAGGGTCATCAAAAGAAACAACAAACAAACAACAACAAACGACGCACTCTGCTTCAAAACCAACTCCAGCTACCTGCTCCGTCGCTTGAAAGACCAAACGTTGTGCGTCGTTTCGCTTCTAACACTCGAAAGGCTCATATCGGCCTTTGCGTGCTACCCGTGTAATGAAAGGCCGGGGAGCATTACCCGGGTATTAGCTAATAACCGGGTAATGCTATTACGGCCATACCGGGCATTCGAGTCGGGTACCTCACATTACCCGGGTAGAAATCTACAGCCCTAATGTATGTAAGGAACAATTTTACTTTTTTTTCCAAAAAGGGCCAAAATAACGAAAAATTACAACAACAAAATATAGCGGCGGACTCATTTGGTTTGGCCATAAAGTGAGGTCAAAGTTCAATTTAATGGATTTTTCAAATAGCCACCAAATCCACATATGTTAACCGATCGGTTAATACCATATATCAAAGGTTAAAAAAGAATAATTAGTAAAAAAATAATATCAAAAAACAAAAAAAAAATGAATTATTTTTCAGGCTAAATTATTTTTTTAAATTTTTTTTACATAATAAACCATATGTTTTATATATATTTTCTGAAAGCTGATTCAATTACCTTCAAAACGGTAGTACATACCAAACTTATCATTTATATTAAAATACTTTTTTTTTTTTTAATATATTTTTGCATTCAAGTTACCTCTATGCGTGGCGGCCTTCGGCCGCGCTTAGGGGTTTTAACCCTCAAGTATGTCCAACACCGGCTACGCGGTCTAATAGTACTTTCTAATACTAATAGTATCCATGTCCTTTCTGCGTGTGTATCAAAGTATCTTCATAAAGTAGATACTTGGAACCCAAAAGTTACTATTCAATGTATAATTTCAGTACAAATAAAAAACATGGTTTATAACGCAAAAAAAATTATTTAACCTAAAAAATATTTATTTTTGGTATTATTTTTATTATTTATAATAACTTGTTTTAAAAAATGCTTTGTAGTATTTTTAATTACCTTTAATTTGCTATATTGTATTGCCCAATCGGTTAACATTTGTGGACCTTTGACCTCACTTTATGGCCAAACGAAAAGAGTCCGCCCCAACCTTTTTTTTTTGGTTGGAATGTACACTGAAAACACTATCATTTGACATATAAATTATTGGATTTGGCGCTGGGTGTTGTAAAGTAAAATTATGCCCAAAATTTTCTTCTGAGTGATCCCCAAATCACTCAGGCCAACACGAAAATATATAAAAATATAATATAATTAATAATTAATATAATTTAATATATTTAAAATATAATATATTAAATTAAGGCGACTTTCCTAACTTTTTCGCTTGGGTGTATTTGCAAAATGATGGCCACTTGCCTAATTGTTTTGTGTTGGGGGTACTCTCTCTTATTGCGCACCGCTCGCAGTGTGGTTGTTTTTGTCTGCACGGTGCACTTGCTGCCCTCTCTTCTGTGTTGTTGTTGTGCGTGCCTCTGTCGACGCGTAGTCTCTCGTTGTCTTCTATTTTGTTGTACCCGTGAGACAGACAGAGATAGAAGACGAAATTGGAGAGATCGGTTCGTGAGAGTGCGTGTGGCTTTGGTTGCACTGTGCTTATGGGCTTGTTACACGATACATCTTGATGTACATCATCATCAATGTGTTAGAGAAATTGAGAGAAAAAATCTATGTATGCGTCACACAGATGATGATCGCAAGATCCCAGAGAAAAAATCTAAATTTTTTGATATTTTGCTCTGATCATTGTTCTCTCGCTGTCAGTTTTACTTTCTTCTCGCTCTCAATGTGCCTATTCTTTTACAATTTGGTACAATTTTGTCGTCATATGTTCGGTTTATGTCAAATATTTGCATTTCATTTGCATTTATTTTCTGTACCGCGTAAACAATGAGTTCACAAAAAGAAGAAAAAGTGTTTCTGCTGGAACTTCTTGATGTTTATCGTTCCCTTCCAGCATTGTGGAACGTTAAATGCAAGGAATATAGTGACCGCGGGAAAAAGGATGAACAGAACGAAATGCTCCTAAAAAAGTATCGCGAGTTCTACCCCGATGCCGGCATGAAGGACATGCATCGCAAAATAAATTCAATGCGATCTAATTATAAGAGGGACATGAAACGTCTGAACGACCTCAACAGGAGTGGAGTTGGAGTGGACGACGAGAACTCATCTCATATATGGTATTATGAAGCAATGAGCTTCATAAACGATGTGGAAACCCCGTCTACATCAAGAGGATCGTTTGAAGTAAGTGAACTATTTTCATTGTTTTTATTTTTTAATGAATGTTTTACAGAACATTATTTTGCCATGGTACTTGGCCTTCATTATTGAAATATATACAAAAGTCGTCCCTAACCAATTTTGCGCTATCTAGGGCATTGCGTGAGGTGGTGCTTTGCAAATTTTGCAAAGTTGAAGTTTGTCGCCAATCTCCTTCAACGAATTCTCCAAACTGCCGATCTTCTCTGTCCAAGGAACCATTAGGAATGTAGTCTTCGGAATTCCTCTTGCTCAAAAAGTTGTGTAGGTAGCAGCATGCCAACACGATTGTTTGAACTTTTTCAGGCGACAGGTTTATTGGCCGTTGAAAAAGTCCGAATCTTGAGGATAGAATTCCGAACGCATTCTCAACGACTCGGCGAGCTCTGCTGAGCCGATAATTAAAAATTTGCTGTTCCTTCGGAAGTCCCGTGTGCGAAAAGGGTTTCATAAAATGGTCCGTGAGTTGGAAGGCATCATCACCCACGAAAACAAATGGAGCTTTCTTTTCGCTACCAGGCAACAACTCGGGTTCTGGAAAATTGAGAGCATTTTCATAAAATGCTCTCCCAAATGGTGTATGACGCAAAACACCTCCATCGGATATTCTGCCATTGATGCCAACATCCACCACGATGAATTCATAATTTGAATTCACCACTGCCATCAGAACCACTGAGAAGAACTTTTTATAATTATAATAAAAAGAACCAGAGTTCGCTGGTTTTCGAATGGGAACGTGTTTGCCATCCACCGCACCCAAACAATTTGGGAAATTCAAATTTTTCTCAAAGCCATCTGCAATTGATTTCCACTCTGCCTCACTTTCTGGAATCTGAAAAAATGTGTGCAAAATTATTCCTTTATATTTTTAAATGTTGTTTTTTTTCTTTTCAGAATAGTGAAGATGAACGACCGAGAAAGAAACCAAAACTAAACGCCACTGATGGTTTAATCAAATTAGTTTCCCAGAAATTAATGGAACCAAACACTGTGTATAGAAAGGAGGCTGAGGTTTGGAGTGAAAAATTGAAAAACATGGACTCCAACCAAGCATTAATTGTAACAAAGCTCATAAATGATGCCATGTTTCAAGGGCAAATGGGCAAACTACAATGTAATGCAACCATTGTAAATGGTAATCGCGCTTCAACGCCGTTTTCACCGACCCTGGCCTATCAGGATGATTCGAATTCGGGCAGCATATTGTTCACGCCGATTGAACAATTCTCGGATCACAGTTCATCAGATTTGCCGTCTACATCTCCATCGGTTGTGTCTGCAGAACAACAAAACCTAGATATCGATTTATCTCAGCGACCTTTTTGCATTAGGCGCCAATAAGTTTAAATAAAAATATATTTTAATACATATTGATGTGTTTATTTTACCTTTATGTAAGATTTTAAAATTGTTATGATAGCTTCACAGGTTTCTATAATTATTGCGCTAATTGAAGCCGAAGACATTGCGCTTGTGAACTTCAAGTCTTCGAAGGAGTTCCCTGTTGCTAAATAACGCAAGGTTATTGACAGACGCTGTTCAATTGGTATGGCTTCGCGCATATTTGTATCCTTTTTTTCAATAAGTGGACCAACAAGTAAAACTAATTCCTCAAAAATATTATAATTTAGACGGAGAAACTTGGTATAATTCTCTCAATAAATTTTGATGAGAAAATATTTGTCTTTTTTTGTGCCATTCCTTCATCCATAATCTCTTTTGTCTTTTATTGTTTTTTTTATTTAAAACAATTAAAGCAATTGCACACATAATTTCATCTGAAAGCGGCATATTGATATATACATTTACACTGAAAGTAGAACTGAAGTGAAACCAAATTGTTTTGACAGCAAAGCATAGAACAGCTGACATGATCGAGCTATGATTGAACCGTGTATGGCAAACTGCGATCCACACAGACACGAAATGATGTGTGATCATGATGTACCGTGTAACAACCCCATTAGAGTGTTGTTGCAACTTGTTGCACTACTTGCTTCGATCGAATATCGAGCAGAGAACTTTTACAGTGGAGTCTTTGTATTTCCTCGCACAATTTGTATGCTTATATTGGATTTCAATTTCCCAAAATAAACACAGCAAATTGTCTGTATCGCGAGGAAAACTCCTATAACCACTATTGGTTATGAACCGCAAACCAGTTGGACAGTAAAATTTGGTCTCTATGACCCACTGTGCACAGCTATTGAAAAAGAGGATAGATGTGTGTGACTATTCACACACTCTTTTGGCGCACTTTTTCGACTCAAACGATTTGAGTTGCGGCGAATTGATAATTTTCGCGGAGAGTTCGGGCGAGTTCGCGAATTTGAATAAATAAATTATTCTGTTTTTATTTATAAAAACGCGAGAGGGGACACCAAATCAAACACTATATTCCACGCACTTTTTTTTCTGATGGCTCTGGAACTGATGACTGGTGTAGCGTCGAAGATCCGGCTCGAAGGACCAAATGTATAGCGCGCTGGCCACAAAATAATTAAAGTTGGCGTTGGTGCTCTGGGCTTAGTAGCGGGGCTGAGGGGTGGATGCTTCGCGCAGTGAAATGCCGTCGGCAAAACTAAAATTGTCCGTCCGGAAAATCGGCAACTAGAAACGCAGCCAAAACTCGTACCGCAGCAAAATCGTCACAAATGAAAACACTGAAATATGTTTGGGACAGTAAATATTCTTTTATTATAATTCTGCGATCTCTCACCTATGTGATATAACAACATAAAGTGGTCGTTCACCAATGTGAAGCAAACCCGAATTGAAAAGTGATCTCTCTTTGAGATCCAAAAGCATCACCTATATGATCAGAAAAGCGAGCGTGACCCGTCCACACAACAAAGTGGAGACTTTTCCGACGATTCCTATATGCACCTACACAAAGCCCTAAAACATTGAACAATGTTTGTCAACATGTAGACAAACATGAATCTAAACCTGATCAGTGGTTATTCGATATTTGGCGTAAACAACGTTCATAAAATTATCAATAATATCAATAATATTTAAATTGACACTGTCTCAGTTCGATTAGATTTTTTATAACCATATGGGGTCGAGTTTCAGTGTCTAAGGTTACGAGTTTGATGTCGTGTTCATTTCGGCTCAAAAAATTCTCTATAAATTTTTCTGAGAAAACCTTTCTATAAACGATTTCTTTCCGACTCTCACCTTTGAACGAGTATGACAAACAAACAAACAGGTGATGTCGTACGACTTTGTCCTACACCTACTACTACTCATTCTGTTCGCCCAGTAACATATCGAAGGGTCATCAAAAGAAACAACAAACAAAAAACAACAACAACAAACAACGCACTCTGCTTCAAAACCAACTCCAGCTATCTGCTCCGTCGCTTGAAAGACCAAACTTTGTGCGTCGTTTCGCTTCTAACACTCGAAAGGCTCATATCGGCCTTTGCGTGCTACCCGTGTAATGAAAGGCCGGGCAGCATTACCCGGGTAATAGCTAATAATGTAATGCTATTACGGCCATACCCGGGCATTCGAGCCGGGTAGAAATCTACAGCCCTAATGAACTTACGAATTTATACAATGTATGCGTTTTATACAACAGTAATGAAAACGTAGAAGCGATTCCTAGGGAATGTGGCCACTTTTTTGTTAACATTAGGGGTATTCACGTGCACACCCTTTTTATTTTATAGTTCAATAAGTTGAAATGGAAACCAAACCAAATTATAACCAATAACAACGCTTTTAACTATTTTGGTCCTAAATTTGAACATGGATACACGGCAACAATATCGTTTTTGTTGTGTGAACGGCTTTTTTGAATTGGCTCTTGTGAACGCACTGCAAATTCTATAAATTGTAATTTTGTGGATTTTATTAAAATTTTCAAAATTAGGAATGTATATATGAAGCAAAAATCCAAATTTTTGTATACAAAACGATTTCAAAAAACTGTAGTAAATCCGAGTTTGAGCGGAGCTGAGCTGTATTTATAAAAAAAATTCCGAACCCTGGTCTGTCTTATTTTCATTTAAATGTGGTTGGTCACTATTTTTTTAAATTGATTACTTTTTGACATTCTCAAATCACATCACCGAATTTTCTTATTAAATTAAAATCAATCCTTTAATAACAATAAACTGTGTTACAGAAAAAAATATTTAAACAAAAATAATTATTAAATATTGTATGCTAATTTTATTGGGCCTTAATATGAAACATGTATATTAACATTCTTAATGAAAAATAAAAAATGAAAACAATTATTTTAAACTTTACATTGAACAATGGACGCTGCGGGCAGCATTATGATTTAATTGAAATAGAGAGGATCTTAAATTATTATCAATAATAACTACAAACAAATTCTTTTGAATTTTGTGAGCTAAAAAATAACTAATAAAGATAAGTAATTTTCAGTGGTCAATGTCTGTGATGCATTATTTTATTATTATTATTTGTTGTGTATTGACTTTATAAAAAATAAAAAATGGAACCAATTTAAGTTTTTATGAAATTATCAAGTATTATTACTTTATGTTGAATACAAACGCTAAAAAACGTTTATTTAAAGAACATACAAAATGTTGATTACATTTTCTTTTGTCAGCGGGCGGCAACACTGGTTGGTGTGCTCTCATCAGGGTTGCCGCTAGAAAAGAAAAATGTGCGACTATGAGTGCGTTCACATAAGCCAAATTTTCGGCTGAAAATCAGATTTTCAAAAAAGCCGTTCACACGAAAAAATAGATTTACATACGTCAGATTTTCGTTTGGCGGTATTTCTTTAATTTGTATTGGTGTGTATTCACACGTTGTTGTCAACTTCTTCAGTGTGTTGGAATGAACATGACATCAGTGTAAAGGATTTTTGTGAAATAGTACTATTTTCAACAAAAACACGGTTGCAATCCGAAAATTTCTTCATTTTCGATAGGGGTATTCAGACTCAGTCTCGTAGGAGCGTAGAATACGAATACAAATTTGTTTTTGTAATCTACGATTCTACGAATCTACGATTCCATCCTCGTACGCGAATTGTACCTCTCGTAGATTGCGTAGAATCAATTTCGTAAATGTTGCCAACCTTTGCAGTGAAAACAAAACATTAATATTTTTGCAAAAAAGTGAAATAATTGTGAATAAAACAACTAACAATTGTACATAAAAATATTATAAAGTATTATAATACACAATTCCATTAAAAATTTCGAATTTCTGTGAAAAAAATGTCCGATAGTACTATTTTTGGGCCGCGAAATTTCGATTCATATGATTTGTCATTCAATTATAATTTCTTGAATCCGAAAATTTAATAAATTCATTCATATTCACATAAAACATCGTGCATTTTGGAAAATAAAACTTTTTATGTCTAAATAATTATGTTATAGCATGCGAAAAGGAGAAATATGAGCAACTAATAAAACGATTAAACAATGATGTTAGTATATAACAATACATTTTCTTTTGAATGAAAGGGATTTTTCAAACTATAGTTGGACAAACTTTTATATAAAATGAGAAAATTTGTGTGCGAGGTTCACACATTTTAATTGTAATTTTTAGAATTATACTAACAACATATTTTTTAATATATTTATGCATGAAAAATCATAAATTATTATAATATTTCTCAAAAACGGGCAATCTGTTCAAAAATATGCAACACCACTTCAAATCACTTTACGCCGTCTGATCAGGTGTTCAGACATGTCGAGAGTACGATCCTATGAGACTGAGTCTGAATACCCCTGATGAAAATCAGCCGAAAATCTGATTTTCAGCTGATTTTCTGCGAAAATCGATTTTGGGCCGAAAATCAGCTCCGAGTGAACATGATATATGTCAGATTATGAAAAATTACCAAAAGTTTTCAAAGTTTTTTCAAAGTCAGTTTTGTAGTATTTTTAATTACCTTTAATTTGATATATTGTATTGCCCAATCGGTTAACATTTGTGGATTTGGTGGCTATTTCAAAAAGTCATTAATTTGACCTTTGACCTCACTTTATGGCCAAACGAAAAGAGTCCGCCCCAACCTTTTTTTTGGTTGGAATGTACACTGAAAACACTATCATTTGACATATAAATTATTGGATTTGGCGCTGGGTGTTGTAAAGTAAAATTATGCCCAAAATTTTCTTCTGAGTGATCCCCAAATCACTCAGGCCAACACGAAAATATATAAAAATATAATATAATTAATAATTAATATAATTTAATATATTTAAAATATAATATATTAAATTAAGGCGACTTTGCCTAACTTTTTCGCTTGGGTGTATTTGCAAAATGAAGGCCACTTGCCTAATTGTTTTGTGTTGGGGGTACGCTCTCTTATTGCGCACCGCTCGCAGTGTGGTTGTTTTTGTCTGCACGGTGCACTTGCTGCACTCTCTTCTGTGTTGTTGTTGTGCGTGCCTCTGTCGACGCGTAGTCTCTCGTTGTCTTCTATTCTGTTGTGCCCGTGAGACAGACAGAGATAGAAGACGAAATTGGAGAGATCGGTTCGTGAAAGTGCGTGTGGCGTTGGTTGCACTGTGCTTAGAGTGTTGTTGCAACTCGTTGCACTACTTGCACTAATATACGCGTTATTTCGCGAAAAGGACGTAAATTCGTGACGACCTCTAAGTTTTCGAAAATTTCAAAATTTATACAAGTTTTCATGGAAATCTTAAATCCGTAATTTCTCCGTAAATACGCGTTATTTCGCGAAGTCGTAGGCGTCATTCCGAACAGGTGATGTCGTACGACTTTGTCCTACACCTACTACTACTCATTCTGTTCGCCCAGTAACATATCGAAGGGTCATCAAAAGAAACAAAAAACAACAACAACAAACAACGCACTCTGCTTCAAAACCAACTCCAGCTATCTGCTCCGTCGCTTGAAAGACCAAACTTTGTGCGTCGTTTCGCTTCTAACACTCGAAAGGCTCATATCGGCCTTTGCGTGCTACCCGTGTAATGAAAGGCCGGGCAGCATTACCCGGGTAATAGCTAATAATGTAATGCTATTACGGCCATACCCGGGCATTCGAGCCGGGTAGAAATCTACAGCCCTAATGAACTTACGAATTTATACAATGTATGCGTTTTATACAACAGTAATGAAAACGTAGAAGCGATTCCTAGGGGATGTGGCCACTTTTTTGTTAACATTAGGGGTATTCACGTGTACACCCTTTTTATTTTATAGTTCAATAAGTTGAAATGGAAACCAAACCAAATTATAACCAATAACAACGCTTTTAACTATTTTGGTCCTAAATTTGAACATGGACACGGCAACAATATCGTTTTTGTTGTGTGAACGGCTTTTTTGAATTGGCTCTTGTGAACGCACTGCAAATTCTATAAATTGTAATTTTGTGGATTTCATTAAAATTTTCAAAATTAGGAATGTATATATGAAGCAAAAATCCAAATTTTTGTATACAAAACGATTTCAAAAAACTGTAGTAAATCCGAGTTTGAGCGGAGCTGAGCTGTATTTATAAAAAAAATTCCGAACCCTGGTCTGTCTTATTTTCATTTAAATGTGGTTGGTCACTATTTTTTTAAATTGATTACTTTTTGACATTCTCAAATCACATCACCGAATTTTCTTATTAAATTAAAATCAATCCTTTAATAACAATAAACTGTGTTAGAGAAAAAAATATTTAAACAAAAATAATTATTAAATATTGTATGCTAATTTTATTGGGCCTTAATATGAAACATGTATATTACCATTCTTAATGAAAAATAAAAAATTAAAACAATTATTTTAAACTTTACATTGAATAATGGACGCTGCGGGCAGCATTATGATTTAATTGAAATAGAGAGGATCTTAAATTATTATCAATAATAACTACAAACAAATTCTTTTTGAATTTTGTGAGCTAAAAAATAACTAATAAAGATAAGTAATTTTCAGTGGTCAATGTCTGTGATGCATTATTTTATTATTATTATTTGTTGTGTATTGACTTTATAAAAAATAAAAAATGGAACCAATTTAAGTTTTTATGAAATTATCAAGTATTATTACTTTATGTTGAATACAAACGCTAAAAAACGTTTATTTAAAGAACATACAAAATGTTGATTACATTTTCTTTTGTCAGCGGGCGGCAACACTGGTTGGTGTGCTCTCATCAGGGTTGCCGCTAGAAAAGAAAAATGTGCGACTATGAGTGCGTTCACATAAGCCAAATTTTCGGCTGAAAATCAGATTTTCAAAAAAGCCGTTCACACGAAAAAATAGATTTACATACGTCAGATTTTCGTTTGGCGGTATTTCTTTAATTTGTATTGGTGTGTATTCACACGTTGTTGTCAACTTCTTCAGTGTGTTGGAATGAACATGACATCAGTGTAAAGGATTTTTGTGAAATAGTACCATTTTCAACAAAAACACGGTTGCAATCCGAAAATTTCTTCATTTTCGATAGGGGTATTCAGACTCAGTCTCGTAGGAGCGTAGAATACGAATACAAATTTGTTTTTGTAATCTACGATTCTACGAATCTACGATTCCATCCTCGTACGCGAATTGTACCTCTCGTAGATTGCGTAGAATCAATTTCGTAAATGTTGCCAACCTTTGCAGTGAAAACAAAACATTAATATTTTTGCAAAAAAGTGAAATAATTGTGAATAAAACAACTAACAATTGTACATAAAAATATTATAAAGTATTATAATACACAATTCCATTAAAAATTTCGAATTTCTGAGAAAAAAATGTCCGATAGTACTATTTTTGGGCCGCGAAATTTCGATTCATATGATTTGTCATTCAATTATAATTTCTTGAATCCGAAAATTTAATAAATTCATTCATATTCACATAAAACATCGTGCATTTTGGAAAATAAAACTTTTTATGTCTAAATAATTATGTTATAGCATGCGAAAAGGAGAAATATGAGCAACTAATAAAACGATTAAACAATGATGTTAGTATATAACAATACATTTTCTTTTGAATGAAAGGGATTTTTCAAACTATAGTTGGACAAACTTTTATATAAAATGAGAAAATTTGTGTGCGAGGTTCACACATTTTAATTATAATTTTAGAATTATACTAACAACATATTTTTTAATATATTTATGCATGAAAAATCATAAATTATTATAATATTTCTCAAAAACGGGCAATCTGTTCAAAAATATGCAACACCACTTCAAATCACTTTACGCCGTCTGATCAGGAGTTCAGACATGTCGAGAGTACGATCCTATGAGACTGAGTCTGAATACCCCTGATGAAAATCAGCCGAAAATCTGATTTTCAGCTGATTTTCTGCGAAAATCGATTTTGGGCCGAAAATCAGCTCCGAGTGAACATGATATATGTCAGATTATGAAAAATTACCAAAAGTTTTCAAAGTTTTTTCAGTTTTGTAGTATTTTTAATTACCTTTAATTTGATATATTGTATTGCCCAATCGGTTAACATTTGTGGATTTGGTGGCTATTTCAAAAAGTCATTAATTTGACCTTTGACCTCACTTTATGGCCAAACGAAAAGAGTCCGCCCCAACCTTTTTTTTTGGTTGGAATGTACACTGAAAACACTATCATTTGACATATAAATTATTGGATTTGGCGCTGGGTGTTGTAAGTAAAATTATGCCCAAATGTTCTTCTGAGTGATCCCCAAATCACTCAGGCCAACACGAAAATATATAAAAAGTCTCTCGTTGTCTTCTATTCTGTTGTGCCCGTGAGACAGACAGAGATAGAAGACGAAATTGGAGAGATCGGTTCGTGAAAGTGCGTGTGGCGTTGGTTGCACTGTGCTTAGAGTGTTGTTGCAACTCGTTGCACTACTTGCTTCGATCGAATATCGAGCAGAGAACTTTTACAGTGGAGTCTTTGTATTTCCTCGCACAATTTGTATGCTTATATTGGATTTCAATTTCCCAAAATAAACACAGCAAATTGTCTGTATCGCGAGGAAAACTCCTATAACCACTATTGGTTATGAACCGCAAACCAGTTGGACAGTAAAATTTGGTCTCTATGACCCACTGTGCACAGCTATTGAAAAAGAGGATAGATGTGTGTGACTATTCACACACTCTTTTGGCGCACTTTTTCGACTCAAACGATTTGAGTTGCGGCGAATTGATAATTTTCGCGGAGAGTTCGGGCGAGTTCGCGAATTTGAATAAATAAATTATTCTGTTTTTATTTATAAAAACGCGAGAGGGGACACCAAATCAAACACTATATTCCACGCACTTTTTTTTCTGATGGCTCTGGAACTGATGACTGGTGTAGCGTCGAAGATCCGGCTCGAAGGACCAAATGTATAGCGCGCTGGCCACTAAATAATTAAAGTTGGCGTTGGTGCTCTGGGCTTAGTAGCGGGGCTGACGGGTGGATGCTTCGCGCAGTGAAATGCCGTCGGCAAAACTAAAATTGTCCGTCCGGAAAATCGGCAACTAGAAACGCAGCCAAAACTCGTACCGCAGCAAAATCGTCACAAATGAAAACACTGAAATATGTTTGGGGCAGTAAATATTCTTTTATTATAATATTCTGCGATCTCTCACCTATGTGATATAACAACATAAAGTGGTCGTTCACCAATGTGAAGCAAACCCGAATTGAAAAGTGATCTCTCTTTGAGATCCAAAAGCGTAGAACTATCACCTATATGATCAGAAAAGCGAGCGTGACCCGTCCACACAACAAAGTGGAGACTTTTCCGACGATTCCTATATGCACCTACACAAAGCCCTAAAACATTGAACAATGTTTGTCAACATGTAGACAAACATCAATCTAAACCTGATCAGTGGTTATTCGATATTTGGCGTAAACAACGTTCATAAAATTATAATCGAAAGACACAAAATTCAATAATATTTAAATTGACACTGTCTCAGTTCGATTAGATTTTTTATAACCATATGGGGTCGAGTTTCAGTGTCTCAGGTTACGAGTTTGATGTCGTGTTCATTTCGGCTCAAAAAATTCTCTATAAATTTTTCTGAGAAAACCTTTCTATAAAATATTTCTTTCCGACTCTCATCTTTGAACGAGTATGACAAACTCCAAAGAGTAACTAGTAAAGCGTTATCTTCGGCCGGGCCGAAGTTTATATACCCTACACCCAAAACTGCAGCCAAAATACCTTTTTACGCCAATTTCACTTAAGGCGATTATGGTAGAGAAACCGCATTTCCTTTTTTTTAGAACGGATCTAATACATAAAAACATAATTAGAAATTTCGGAATTTAAGTATTGGTATTCATAATTCATACAAGTTTTCATGGAAATCTTTAATCCTTCATTTCTCCGTAAATACGCGTTATTTCGCGAAAAGGACGTTAATTCGTAACGACCTTTAAATTTGCATAGCCGCTAGAACTAATAGTAGAACTAATAAATATCAAATACCAAAAGTATTAGAATAACGTCTCACTATTGTGCGATGTGATCGAGACGCGCGGCATCATTCTAGGCACATTTTTCGAAGTCGTAGGCGTCATTCCGAACAGGTGATGTCGTACGACTTTGTCCTACACCTACTACTACTCATTCTGTTCGCCCAGTAACATATCGAAGGGTCATCAAAAGAAACAACAAACAAAAAACAACAACAACAAACAACGCACTCTGCTTCAAAACCAACTCCAGCTATCTGCTCCGTCGCTTGAAAGACCAAACTTTGTGCGTCGTTTCGCTTCTAACACTCGAAAGGCTCATATCGGCCTTTGCGTGCTACCCGTGTAATGAAAGGCCGGGCAGCATTACCCGGGTAATAGCTAATAATGTAATGCTATTACGGCCATACCCGGGCATTCGAGCCGGGTAGAAATCTACAGCCCTAATGAACTTACGAATTTATACAATGTATGCGTTTTATACAACAGTATGAAAACGTAGAAGCGATTCCTAGGGGATGTGGCCACTTTTTTGTTAACATTAGGGGTATTCACGTGCACACCCTTTTTATTTTATAGTTCAATAAGTTGAAATGGAAACCAAACCAAATTATAACCAATAACAACGCTTTTAACTATTTTGGTCCTAAATTTGAACATGGATACACGGCAACAATATCGTTTTTGTTGTGTGAACGGCTTTTTTGAATTGGCTCTTGTGAACGCACTGCAAATTCTATAAATTGTAATTTTGTGGATTTCATTAAAATTTTCAAAATTAGGAATGTATATATGAAGCAAAAATCCAAATTTTTGTATACAAAACGATTTCAAAAAACTGTAGTAAATCCGAGTTTGAGCGGAGCTGAGCTGTATTTATAAAAAAAATTCCGAACCCTGGTCTGTCTTATTTTCATTTAAATGTGGTTGGTCACTATTTTTTTAAATTGATTACTTTTTGACATTCTCAAATCACATCACCGAATTTTCTTATTAAATTAAAATCAATCCTTTAATAACAATAAACTGTGTTACAGAAAAAAATATTTAAACAAAAATAATTATTAAATATTGTATGCTAATTTTATTGGGCCTTAATATGAAACATGTATATTACCATTCTTAATGAAAAATAAAAAATTAAAACAATTATTTTAAACTTACATTGACAATGGACGCTGCGGGCAGCATTATGATTTAATTGAAATAGAGAGGATCTTAAATTATTATCAATAATAACTACAAACAAATTCTTTTTGAATTTTGTGAGCTAAAAAATAACTAATAAAGATAAGTAATTTTCAGTGGTCATGTCTGTGATGCATTATTTTATTATTATTATTTGTTGTGTATTGACTTTATAAAAAATAAAAAATGGAACCAATTTAAGTTTTTATGAAATTATCAAGTATTATTACTTTATGTTGAATACAAACGCTAAAAACGTTTATTTAAAGAACATACAAAATTTGATTACATTTCTTTGTCAGCGGGGCGGCAACACTGGTTGGTGTGCTCTCATCAGGGTTGCCGCTAGAAAAGAAAAATGTGCGACTATGAGTGCGTTCACATAAGCCAAATTTTCGGCTGAAAATCAATTTTCAAAAAAGCCGTTCACACGAAAAAATAGATTTACATACGTCAGATTTTCGTTTGGCGGTATTTCTTTAATTTGTATTGGTGTGTATTCACACGTTGTTGTCAACTTCTTCAGTGTGTTGGAATGAACATGACATCAGTGTAAAGGATTTTTGTGAAATAGTACTATTTTCAACAAAAACACGGTTGCAATCCGAAAATTTCTTCATTTTCGATAGGGGTATTCAGACTCAGTCTCGTAGGAGCGTAGAATACGTGCAAATTTGTTTTTGTAATCTACGATTCTACGAATCTACGATTCCATCCTCGTACGCGAATTGTACCTCTCGTAGATTGCGTAGAATCAATTTCGTAAATGTTGCCAACCTTTGCAGTGAAAACAAAACATTAATATTTTTGCAAAAAAGTGAAATAATTGTGAATAAAACAACTAACAATTGTACATAAAAATATATAAAGTATTATAATACACAATTCCATTAAAAATTTCGAATTTCTGTGAAAAAAATGTCCGATAGTACTATTTTTGGGCCGCGAAATTTCGATTCATATGATTTGTCATTCAATTATAATTTCTTGAATCCGAAAATTTAATAAATTCATTCATATTCACATAAAACATCGTGCATTTTGGAAAATAAAACTTTTTATGTCTAAATAATTATGTTATAGCATGCGAAAAGGAGAAATATGAGCAACTAATAAAACGATTAAACAATGATGTTAGTATATAACAATACATTTTCTTTTGAATGAAAGGGATTTTTCAAACTATAGTTGGACAAACTTTTATATAAAATGAGAAAATTTGTGTGCGAGGTTCACACATTTTAATTATAATTTTTAGAATTATACTAACAACATATTTTTTAATATATTTATGCATGAAAAATCATAAATTATTATAATATTTCTCAAAAACGGGCAATCTGTTCAAAAATATGCAACACACCACTTCAAATCACTTTACGCCGTCTGACGTCAGGTGTTCAGACATGTCGAGAGTACGATCCTATGAGACTGAGTCTGAATACCCCTGATGAAAATCAGCCGAAAATCTGATTTTCAGCTGATTTTCTGCGAAAATCGATTTTGGGCCGAAAATCAGCTCCGAGTGAACATGATATATGTCAGATTATGAAAAATTACCAAAAGTTTTCAAAGTTTTTTCAGTTTTGTAGTAATTTTAATTACCTTTAATTTGATATATTGTATTGCCCAATCGTTA
>JAFDUT010000182.1:0-44650 GCA_017309665.1 Coelopa frigida
TTCGTCTGGACCCTTGGGGCACCGAGGCATCGAAGGATAGTAGGAGCGAAAAAATCTCGGCGCTTTGACTCCCCGACCTTCGCACAACGATCCCTTCTCTATCTGTCTCTATGTCTATCTGTCTGTCTTTATGTCTGTCTGTTTGTTTGATGTCCGTCTCGATTGCAATTATTCGAAGCAGCCGAGGGTTCGAGATTCGATCTGAGCTCACGGCAAAGGATCCCTCGAATCCAGGAGTCCCTTCGGTGGACTGTGGTTCGCTAGATGAAAGCCTGGGAGAGGGAGAATGTAAGAGATTGAGAGAGAGAGGGAGATGGAGATGGAGCAACATTTTAAGGATTAACTTAGTGGGTTTTTGAATATTTTTGGAGAACCTAAACTTAAGAACTACTGTAGAGAGAAAAATAGCTTAAAAGAAAAAAAAATTAATCGGAAATACAAGGAAAAATATGATTAATAATAGAGGGCGATGATCAAAAAGTTAATACCCATGATGGAAGTCCGAACTAGAGGATATATCAAAAATATTTTTTTTTTTTTAAAACACCAACTGAAACCATGGACATGTTTCCTCTCTTCTTGCTTACTTATTTATCATCCACTATTGTTCATCGTTAAAAATCAGCAATATTTACAAAAATACACAACAACAGCCAAAACTCTCTCAAGGGATCTCGAAAATTTGCATTTAACTCCGGAGCAGATGAAAAGACTTCAGCGGCCAAGGCAAAGTCGACAAAAGTCGGCGCCATCGCCTGTACGTATGCAATAGATTTTTTCTTTTCCGCGTCCTCCACCACATGTTGTTGTTGTTGTGGCAATAGTATTAACAAAAAAGAAAACAAAAAACTAAGGACAAAAAGTAACATGAGAAAGATGAGGACGAAACTCCCTGCGGCGCAATGGATAAAAATTTATTTCGAAATAAATATGCACAAGAACAACATGAACATGAACAAGAACAACAACAGCAGCAGCAACAATGGTAACAAAAGGATTTGCCTGAGGATGATCGGAGGAGGATCGAGGATAAGAAAGACTGAAGAAGAGGAGTAGGAGGAAGAAGTGGAGGAAGAAGGAGAAGAGGAGGAGTGGCCGCTCGTTAACAAAGCGCATCAGACACAGACACCGACCCAGACAGAGAGAGAGAACCGATAAGACAGAAGAGACAAACGATGCCGACGGAAAGAATCGAAGTTCAAAGAGATGCAGATATTTATGCAGAAATATAGAAAACAAATCAAAAATAATTGATGCAAATGAATGTCGAACCGAATGAATGAAAACTTGAAATATTGGCGAATAAATAAATTTGAATCGAAGTTTTAAACTAAAAAAACTAAATGATGAACAAAAAATGATAAGAAAAATAATTAAGAAATTAAAATAGTTAAAAGTCAATAGAAAGAGTAATATAATAAAATAGCTTAAATCGAGAAAAAGAAAACTTATCATATATCAAATTCAAAATAAGAATAATTTCTAATCATGTTAAAGAAAAATATTATTAAATAAATATATAAATATTAAATCAATTTAAATAAATATTTTTAAAACACTTTTTTTAAAAATATCAAATAATGATTCAGTGAAATTTAAACTTTAAAACCTAAATTCAGAATAAATAATGAAAAATACACAGCGAGAAGAGAAAAAGCAAATATTGGTAAATGAAAACTTTAAGTGGGGAAGTAATGAAAACATGAAAATACCCCTGAACGGTGAAGCGACTGGACCCAGGGTCCTTCCTCCTTGATTTCCACCAACTGCGCATCCTTGACTTCATGTCCCTGACAACAGCAGACATGACGCAATCAACATCATCTCCATCCATCCGTCTCATTCCTCCCCCTCATTTCAGGCTACACTTGTTCTTGTTGGAGTCCGCGACTTTTGAAAGATGTTTCAAGTGAAGACGTCTCGCTGACGACTCCGATGGAGCTCCTTTGGCGGAAACGCCCGGTGTCCTTTCGTGGCCTGTGACCATGGTTGCCAAGTAGTAAGCTCTTAATTGGTCGCTTCGATGGTAGCAACAGCAATAACAACAAATACAACTGCAACGATATACACCAACAACAACTATAGGCCTGCTTCTAATAATAATAATTTCCTTACATATATTTTGAATCGATTTTGTTTTGGCTACAGTTTTTGTTGAAATTGTAAATATTGCTGTTAAAGAAAGTTGTTATTGTTGCTGTTGTTAATATTTTGGGAGTTGTTGTTGTTAATACTTTGTTCTTATTGTTGTTGTGACAACGCCTCAATTTTCCATCGATGTTTGCGAACTTCCTCCTAAAATTGTTATTTGTTGTTCTTCGTGGAGTTTTAATAGAACTTGCTCTCTCAATATATCTCGCTTTCTTTCTGTCTCTCTCTCTCTGTATATCTCTCACTCGCTCTCCTTCACTCTCCCACTCCCTTACACACTGTCTGCATCTCTCTTTAGGGTGCCTTAAAACACCTTGAAAGGAACCGAAGGACTCGTAAAACACCTCTGAAATTTCATAATAATGGAAGGAACACAAGGAACTTCTGGTCGAACTGATGGCTCATAAAAGCAGAGTTCATTTTCTTTTAATTAACAACAACAGCAACAATAATATCAACACCACCAATAACAAAAACAACATTTATATTATCAACAACAATAACAAAACAATAATAAGAAAAACAAAACAATAATAAGAAAAACATCAACTACATACAAAGTACTCGTTTTATTTTTTAAGAGAAAAATTAGAACACTCATGTTGTTGTTGTTTATAATATTTTTGTTGTTATACTTGTTGCTTTACTTAATGTTGTTATTTTGCATCCTGCAACACAATCAAAAGCTTCATAAAAAATATTTAAGAAACCATTTGAACTGCGCAATAACAAGGACAACAACAACAAAAACAACAACACAAAGTGGTCCATAAAAAGCACTCCATATTGAAATGAATATATGCGTGGCACAAACAAAGACAGCATTCTCCCTTTCTCTCTTTCTCACACACACACACACATTCACACGCAGAAACCTCTGCGTAAACTCATAAAAGAGCGAATAAATTGCTTCCCGGATCGTTAAATTAGGAAGCGCGGTTTCGTCTTCGGAGACTCCTCCAGTGGAGGAGGAGGAGGAGGGAGAGAAGACTCGTCTTGGGAAGCTTCAACGAGGAGAAGGAGGAGCAGGGAGAAGGAGGTGTCTTCTATCCTGGTACAATTTCCTACAACTAAAAGACACAAGTGAAAAGACTTCAGTGAAAAGTCTTCAGTGAAAAACCTTCAGTGCGAAGGATCCTTCGGCGAGATCCTCTTGACCTGGATTGAGAAGATTTAAAAATTTTTAAGTTTCTCAGAAGAAGTTTCTTTGAAAGATGTTTTCGTTGGAGAAACTTTTTCAGACATTTCATAAAATCAGAAATATTCCTTCGAAAATTTATCTTTGGAAAGGTCTCCATTTGAGAAAACTCCTTCAGAAAGAATCCTTTAAGTAATCTCCTATGTGAAAGTGCTCGTTGAGAAGAAGATCATCATCACCATGATCAATCAGAGCACGATCAATCAGAGCAGTTTCTTCCCAGAGGACAAACCTCGATGAAAACTCTCCTCTCATAAACAATTCCTCTAACCAGATTTCTTTCAATAAACAATTCCACATAACCATCGATTCAATTAAAAATTCCAACAGCAATGAATGAAAAATGACCGCAACCGTTTTCGTCGAGGATTTCGTTGGATTTCGCAACAGGTTGCAGCCGGGTGGCAGCATGGCGAAGGGGGAGGAAGGAGGAGACAGGGTGGAACAAGGCAAGTAGGAGGCAGGGTAGAACAAGGCAAGGCTGGTCAGGTCAGGCCACTCCAGAGGAACGCCCTGTCTAAAGTAGAACCATTGAACTGAAGCAAGAACAACTACTGGAGTAACAGAAAATACAAAGTGGGAAAATAGAAAGACAACAAATACAGTCTAAAAAGTATTTAGTCTGTATTTTTACTAAAAACACAGACAAAAATTAAAAAAATCTGCAAAGACGAAAACTACAAATACAAAACCTCCAAATTAAAAAAATCTAAGTTAAAAAATAAAAACAAAAACACAAAATTGCAACAACAAGAACGAGCACCAATTGAACTGGATTAATCCACTCTCCAAGGAGTGGCCAAGGGGCAATAGAAAGAAAGAGAGAGATATAGAGAGTGACATAGAGAGAGGGTAAGAGAGAGTGAGAGAGGTATAGTAGAGGTGGAAAAAAATGGGCGCATGTCACGTGAGCTTATGCAGCATGCATGTTCGTTCTTCTGTTCATAACGGTAAAGTGGCAACGCTGCCCAACCTGTTGCATGTGCGCGTCGAAGTCACTGGGTCACAACAACAACAACAACAACACCAATAATAACAAAAAACCATCGAAACTAAGCTTAAGTAAGAGAGAGAGAGAGAGAGAGACAGCATGAACATGCACGACGGGTTGCCAGATTGCTTTAGTTATCGATGTTGGTTTTGTTATTGTATTTGTTCCTGTTGTTGTTATTGTTATTGTTCATGTTGTTGTTGTTATTGCTCCTGTTGTTCTTGTTAGTTTTGCACATGGTGATTGTTTTTCTTCTTCGTGTGATTGTTTTTGTTGTTGTCGTTAGTCTTCGTAGAATTCATTTTCAACGGGCGTCAAAAAAAAAAAAAAACAACAACAACCAAAGCAATCAACCAGAACAACAACAATAACAACAACAACCATCAACCAACAACAACCACAACATCTCGACTGCATCCAACAAGTGTGGCCAATTTGGAGAATCGATTGGTTTAATAGTTTGTTGTTTGGGTTGGATTCCTTTCCTTTCTATTGCTGTTGTTGTTATTTTACTTCTTTTTGTTGTTGTTGTTGTTGTTGTTGTTATTTTTCTTCTTCTTGTTTTATTATGTTTTTCCGCAATTTTCACTTCTCTCTTCCTGATTCGCCCTCGTCGGAAAGGAAAAACTCTTAAAACAACTTAACTGAAAGTGCTTCACTTTTCCATTTCCTTTCCCTTTGACCTTCCCTTCTCTCTCTGACCATCTTTCTCTATCACTTGTCCTCTCACTAACACCCACTGTTCTTCTCTCTCATTCCCACTCCCTCTCTCTATTCCTCTCCTTGTCTCTGATCTCTTGACCCTTCCCTTCAACTAAGTGCCTTCGCTCGGCCGACATCGACTTCAAGTGAAGTTTCCTCCGCGGGAAAAAACAAAACCAGCTACTGCTATTACAACAATAAACATAACAACTAACAACATCATGAACAACAACTTTCATTACAACAAGATCAAAGTGAAATGGAGAAAAAAACCAAAAACCACTCAAACTCGAGCCAATCGTCCGCTGAGTGAAACTATTTCATTTTTTCTTGAATTTATTTTGTCAGCATTTCTTCACTTTTCTTGACTTTTTGATGATCAACTTTTGATCTACTTCTTTTCTGCACTTCTTTATTTTTTCTTAAATTTTTTATTTTTAGGATTTTTCAAATGAAATAAAAAAATCTAAAGATTTATACATTTTAAGAACAACTCTAAGAGTTGAATTTTAAATAATTTAATTAATAATATAAAATTTTTATATAAATAATTTGTTTATTAAACAATGTATAAAATTTGTGTTTTCAATTAAATTGGAAAAAACTTATTGGAACCATTATTTCCCCTCTCAAATTAATAATTGAGAGTCTCATATACGATGATTTTCTATAAAATATCAGGATATTATAAAGAAAAGAATAATAAAAATAAATATTCATGATTTTCTTTATCATTGACTTTTTCTTTTTTCAGTACAATAAATCAAAGCACTCGATGAACAAACAAGAAACGAAATACTTGAAAGTGAAATGATCCTTTAGGAAGAGTTGAAAAAGCCGCAAAAACGATACCCTGCAATGAGTCCTTCTTCACAACGAGAAAATCAATAGGTGTCTCCGACAAAATAGCAACAATAAATTAGAGAACCAACAACAAAGTGAAGAGAGAGAAGGAGAGGAGACAGATTTGAGTGGGACGGATTTTGAGTGGAACGAATTTTGAGAAGATCGAAAACCGAGGACAAAAAATGCACGAGCGACGCGTCAAAAAGTGAGTCACACGAACAATAGGAAGGAAACAATGTCATGAGTTTTCATCCATTTTATTCTCTTTCAACATTTCATTCTCTCTCTCTCGCTAGATTGAAAGGTGGCCACTATGTGGCAACGCATGGCCGCCTCACGCCCGACCCCCCCTACGTGCACTCGAATCGCGGCTACTCGACCGATGGCGAGGAATCGCACCGGGCGCCCTCGGAGCGCACTCTGTCCGAGTACACGGTGGCCCACGAGCGAACCTCGCCCCAAGGTCACTACAACTCATCGCGCAAGACTCGTCTGGGGGCGGCCAATGGGGCCCTCAACAACAACAACAACACGAGCAATGGCCACCATCACCACCAACATCACCATCACACCAACACCAACAACAACAATCACAATGGAAGCAGCCACAATATCAACGGCAGCTCCATGGGTCTCTCGTCCTCACCGATGGCCGTGGACGGAGGTGGCGGCGGCCCTCGGTCGCTGTCGCAGGGACCCCCCTCGCGGATCCCACCGCGCGCCCCCTCCGCGCTGAGCTACGACGCCGGCGGCGACGGCGGCAGCGACATCTACGTCACTAGCGCCGCCTACAAGGCGCCCTCAGAGATCAGGTAAAAATGTCCATCAGTCTTTTTTTCTCGATTCTTTACTAATTTCAATCCTAATCCTAACTAATTTCTATCCTCTATTCGATCACTCCCTCAGTCGCTACAGCCATCGGCCTCAGTCGCGAGGTGGCCCTCGGTCGGTCTACTCGGTGGCCAGCACCGCGAAGACCGGTCGTAGCGCCCGCTCGACGGCCACCAAGCGCGGCGCCAAGGTCGAGACGATGTCCGCCCCGAACCCCTTTTGCCCGAACATCCGCGGCGTCTGCTGCCTGATGCTGCTGCTCAATCTGGGCCTGATCCTGGTCACGCTGGGCTTCGTGATCGTCATCCAATTCTATGAGCCGCTCTACGTGTGGTGAGTACTCGACACGAGTCGTTGCGATTACCGAGTGATCACTTTGTTCCCTTCGTCTTCAGGATCCTGGGCATCATCTTCTTGATATTCGGCTTCCTGACCCTCATCGGGTGCATGGTGTACGGTGTGTATGTGTGTAGCGATGCGCGAACGCCGTCGCAGGTGCGAAACGAGGATCTCTATTGGACCCGCCACTGGCAGAAGAACATCGGGTACACGCCGCAGGAGATCAACTACAAGGCCGACAAGTACGACGCCTACTCGGATCGGTATTCGGTGGGGAAGATGAGTGGCAAGTACTCGGATCGCGAGAGTACCCGGTACTAGACACATCAGCACTCACAGTGGGATGAACGACCACGACACGAAAAGTAACGAATAATCAATAGTTGACGTACCTGCTGCAAATCTTTTGCTAGTTTGTATGTTTCTTCTCTATAATTATTATTTTCTGTTCAAATCTTGACAAATTTGCCGACATTTTTTATTAGTTATATTTAATCAATAATATTATGCACTGGTATTCAGCATGTTGGAGGAATCTACTGTGTATATTATAATATATGTTTGTATGTATGTATATGTACTCATGTGCGAAATGCTTTACTAATATGTAACGATTACCTTGATAACGATTGCTCTTAAGTCCCTGTTGTTGTATTTGTTGTATCCAACTCAACAATTGCCATATTAAGCTACGCAATACACAATTGTCTATCAGTCCATTGAACGTCCAAAATCCGATCGGAATTCTACAGAAACCTCTTCGTTATGATGGAACAATAAAATAACTATTTTTACATTATTATAATCTAGTAGTATTTATGTTAAATAACCAAACTAAGCAAATATTGAGAAATTGCAAGAGAATTAATTTTCCCCCATGATTATCTGGTGATCCATATGGGACACATTTTATCAGATATATCTCTAGAATTTGAGAGAAATATGAAAAATATTCACAATGTAGTCGATTTGAAATCGAAGAATAATTAATTCCATTGATTTTATATTCTATGTAAATCAAATGTCTTGCATAACATACATATATTAAGTGTTTATATCGATCGGTATAATTACGAAGTGTAAATAACCCTAGAATAAGGATACAAAAAAATCGAACATAATTAATAAAGAAGCAAATATTTACATAAAGACTTCTGTTTTTGAATCACATTTAATTTTATTTAAATTTTTTTATACGTTCTGCTTTAAATATTAGTAGATATTAATACAAAAAAAGAAATAAAAAATAAGAAAATAATAAAAAAAAACTATACCATCGTACAGTTTGAGAAGCACTCTGGTTTGACAAGCACTGTTTTAAAATTTCGGAACTTGAAGAAATGCAACGCTGCAGTCACAGCTGTCAGCAGGGTTGCCGAGTGATTATTGAATCAACTTGGCCCAAGATTTGCAAAACTTATGAGCAAAAATAAAAAGGGTGTTTTCCTTAATTCTTAAAATTTAACAAAATTTGGATATTAATTGCCAAAAATCTACTCCTCTGAAAAAGTGGAGTTTTTGTTAAATTCGATTGAAGTTTGATTGGCAACCCTGGTCCATCATCACCTACAGCAGGTGGCAATTTTGCGTTTTGTTAGTGTTTTTATTTGTATTTTGATGTAGTGTCCCGTGCTTTCTATTTGTTTGTTGCTCTGTTGTGTTCTCGTGTTGTTTTGTTTATTATTAATTTTAAATAATTGCGAGTACGGGAATGCAATAAATTCGAAAATATATTGGAATGTTCTCAATGGCGTTGAATGTTTTGACTCTGAATGTCTGGTAAGAAAGGATTCGTTCGGCGTGTTTCGCCTGGCGAAAACTGGTTGTGATTTGTTGACTCATTCTGTTTAATTGCTTTCCGTATACGACCATTGCAGGGGCATTCCATTTGTGTCCAGCGACCGTGAGGCGCGCATCAATGCCATTGGGGCCGAGCTGATCACTGGGAAGTATGACATTGTCTCGCTCCAGGAGGTGTGGTCGGAGGTCGACTACCAGACCCTGAAGGAGTTGACCAAATCAGTTCTGCCCTACGATCACTACTTCTACAGGTAACAACTTGGCATCGCTTCAGTGAATGCATATTTATTTGCTCATTTCCCCTTTTAGTGGAGTCTTTGGTGCCGGCCTCTTGGTGCTCTCGAAGTATCCGATCGTTGGAACCCTGTTCCATGCCTGGTCCGTGAATGGTTACTTCCATCGCATTCAACATGCCGATTGGTTCGGCGGCAAAGGCGTTGGTCTGTGTAAAATTCTAGTTGGAGACAAAATCGTGCACCTGTACAATGCTCATGTGAGTTGTTTCCGCGAACGTCACCTTTATCTCTCTTGATTTGATTGATCTGTTTCTGTTGCAGCTGCACGCGGAGTATGATAATGAGAACGACGAGTATAAAACACATCGCGTGATTCAGGCCTTCGATACTGCTCAATTCATCGAAGAGACTCGTGGCGATTCGGTGCTGCAAATCTTAGCCGGTGATCTAAACACCAAGCCCAATGACATTACCTACAAGTATGCTGAATCTATGTATAATTTCAAATGCATGTTGAATTCATAATATTTCTCCTTGAACAGAGTTCTCTTGTACATATCGAAAATGCTGGATTGTTGTTCTTCCGACACCGTCGCGACCAACGAGTGTCAACGCAATTCCTACACTTCCAAACGTGTCCTGGCCAAGAACCCTCATGGTATTCGCATCGATCATATATTCATACGCAGCTCTGATCTCTACGATGCTTCCATTGCTGAGTACGCCTTGCCATTTCCAGAGCGTGTACCTGGTCACAAATTCAGCTTCTCCGATCACGAAGCAGTGCTTGCCAAATTGCACTTGACCCCTTCTATCGAGTCGAAGCAAGAGATGGTGGCTGCATGTGAAGAAACGTCTTCCACTGTAGACAACGAATGTCCTGCAAATGGTTTGCATGCCGCCACCGAGGGCAACGGTGAGCTGCATTGCTCCCAACTGTCCAAGCCGCAGGTCATCGATGTATCGAAGCGCATAGAAGTCGTTAAGGAATCGATTGTACTCTGTGACCGCTCCTTGAAAGATTTGAAAGTCGATCGAGTCATCTACTATAGTCTCGCCGTTTTAATTGCAATTGTGCTGGTGGTAATGGTGGAGTTCTCTGTCCCAGTTGGATACAAGGCATTGTATCTGTTGCTGAAGTTCTTCTTGTTTGGCATCATATTGTTTTGCATATTCATGGGATCGCTGTGGAACTACATGGAGCGAAATGGAGTCTTGTCTGGGAAGATATCCATGGAGGTCAAGTTGCGAAGCATCGAAAGACTGGAAGTGGGCTCGAATTGAGTGGTTTTGGGTGCTATTGGAAAGCGATTTTAAGAAGAGTTATTTACACATTTCAACCAATTTTTGACGTAGTTAAGTCCGGGGTGTGTTCGATTTATGGTATTAGTATTAAGTATTAATCCAAGCATGGAGAAGCTCAATTTGCATTTATATAAAAATAATAATCGTGTGAACCTATAAAGACTCTAGATGTAAACGTTTTAGAACCACCCGCGAAATTTCTATATCATAAGAAGAATACTTAATAATTTAAATCTCTTTCCGATATATCAGTGAAATATATAATACCCGAACATTTGGAAAAAGTTGTTTCTATTTGATAAAGTAGTCGGTACAAATAAAAGTATAAAGCAGGGGTCGAAACGATCCGAGCTAAAATCGCAAAGTTCTCAGCGGGTTCGTCACAACATCAGGATACGATCTTTCGAAGACCTTGTGTACGCTCTTTCGAAGATCGTTTATACGATCCGGAATCGTTTTTCAGCTTCTGTAATGCATCTCTGGCTCACGACTTCGTCTTCCAGGGCTGCCGGAATCACTTCACTTGGGAGGGAAAAACTCCACCCACACTTTTTTTATAAAAACAACTGAAATGCAATTATATTGCGATTACACTCGATGCGAAAATATAATTGATTAATTAAATACTACTTTCTTTGCTCGGAAACCCTACTTCAGTAAAATACACTTCACTTTTTCACACCTGCTCACTCGCTCGCAAAGCTGCAGCCCTGGACAAGAGTCATTGACAGCTGTGCATGGAGCAGAAATCTCTCTTTGTACCTGAGAATATTCTTCTCGAATTTAACGTATTAACTTGAGTTGTTTAGTAATAAAAAAGAGCTTGGGGAGGTTTCGCGGTTAGCCCCAGTCACAAAAACTTCGAGTGTGGAAAACGTGGAGTTGTTTATTGTCTGTCTGCCGATAGACTTTGGAACAAAGGAATCAGTCGTACCTGCTGCCTTGCAACAGGCGAATCACATAACCACACACATCCACAGAACATATCATAGATCATAACTAGGAATCCAGTTTCCATCTCATCCACTTCATCATCATCCATCAATCGTCATGTCGAATACAAAAGCCTGCAATTTGGACTTTGTGCGCGAAGACGACTATGTCGAGTATTTCATCTTCCCGCAGTTGCCCGAAGAGTCGGGTGGGGAGGCGGCCGTGGATCAACGACGCACCCAGTTGGAGAAGATTCAGGCGGACTGTATGAAAATAGTCGAGCGTCATGTGAAGGAACGCGACTACATCTGGCACAAGGACATGTTCCACTTGCAGGCGCGCACTGGATCGGCGCAGGAGCGTTTGCTCGACGACGAACATGACTCACGAAGTCATGCTGACGCGGAAACACTGCGTCAAGGTAAGCAGCAGCAGCATCATCGTGCACAGGGCTCGCCACACACTCATGGGGAAATACCTACCACCCGCCTAGCTGTGTTCCTTTGTGTGTTTGCCAGTTGCTTTCGCTTCAAGTTATTTTTAGTAGCCCCAGCAAATTCATGTGTGAAGACGCTTTCCTGTACTAATCGTGTGTTGTGTGTTTTCTATTGCAGGTTCGTTGCCTCCGCATTTGCACGGCGTCACACACTATGGGGACAACATAGCCGATGAGTGGTTCATTGTCCATCTCCTGATCGAGTTGACACGCGAGATGCCCGAGTGCATTGCTCGTGTGGTGGACTCCGACGGCGAGTTCCTGATGATCGATGCCGCCGACGTGTTGCCCAAGTGGGCAAATCCAGACACTTGCGAACAAAGGGTAAGCGAAAGAAACTATGCGAGTTGATAAGTTACTTTGTTGGTTTTTCGCATGTTCTTTGGTAAACATTAATCAAATGAAAACCGGTTCGAGATGCGAAGATTCATGGTAAATACCACTTTTTTCTAGGTGTACATTGCCAACGGCCATTTGCAGCTCGTACAGAATTCTCCATCAAACACAAAGGCTGCGTTGCCGGTGGCCACAGCACTGTCCAAGATACGCCTGAATCCGACGCTCTATCGCGTCTCCAACGAGATCCAGGCCTGCATCGGGGAACGCCTGAAGGAGTTCCGCGAGCCGACGGCTGACAGTAATTCGTCCATCCATCGCCAAATAGTTCGTCTTCCCCTGGGCGTGGCGGCGTTGCTCAAGGAACGTCCGTCCTTGATTGCGCCCGCCGTGCGCGCATTCTGCGAACGCGACCCAGTCGACATGAAGGCTTGTCGGGCGATGCGATTCTTCCCACCGGAGCAGAGAGTTCGGACGAATGTGAGGTTCACTCGCTGCCTCTATGCCATGATAATGCACAGCAATTATGTTCCTGATCGCAAGATCGGCTGGAATCTGGCCGGCGCAACCAACTCGGAGCAGTATAAAGAAGACTTGTTGGGTGTTAAAATCGCTTGTGGATTCGAGATTCTTGCCTCGCAGGCCAAGGACTCCCATGGCGAGGAGAACGAGCCGGCATGGCGAGCATATGTGAGGAGTTTGACGTCGAAGGGCTTCTTCCGCGCCAATTTGGAGGGTTCAGAGGAGTACCAACAGCTCTATAAGGAAGCACGTGAATATTACACCAAGAACAACGAGCGCTTCCGGACAGCACCACTTGTAGGACGCGAGATCTTGGATTTGTTGCGTACCATCGAGATCAATCCAGATCAACTCCGCGATGAAGAGGAGAACAATTTACAGGTGAGTTGTGATAATGAAGTTCGAATATACATAATTACTTATTGCCAATTTCTATAGCCAAGTGATTCGGACAATTGGTTGAACATTAGTGCTGAGCAGTTGGACGCCATGCTCACGGAACGATTTGGAGTGAAAAAACTTTATAAATCCAATGGTGACATAAACGCCGAAGAGTTTACGAAAAATTTCGCAGACTTTCTAGAAAAACAGTCTGAATTCGATGGCATCGGCGAGCAAGACTCGGATGACGACAGCGAGCCCAGCAGCGCGAATAAACGTTCCGAAGCCTATAAGGCCAAAGTTAAGAAGACTCGTTTGATGCGCAAAGCATGTAACGACAATCCAATCAGTAGCAAGTCGGCCGGCAATGGTTCCAATAGAAACAATCAATCCGATGCGGAGGACAACTTTAGCACGCACGTAAAGAATTTCCTTGATTTTGTCATACCAGAAGACAATTGGGATTCCAACTCCGAAATGAGTGACTACGAAGACGAAGATGACCTGGAGCGTAACATCGAGGAAATGACAAACTCTGAGCTCAATATTGATAACGATATTAAGGCGTACATGGCACAAATGGACAAGGAATTGGCCAAGACAACAATCGGGCAAACATTCGAAAAATCGAAGTCATCGAAAAAGGCTACCACTTCTAATTTAGAGGATGATTTCGATGACATCGAATCGTTCGAACCCATCAATATAAATGTAAATACTCTGAAGAACATGATGGACAGTTACAAGTCGCAAATCGGAGGAGCTGGTCCCGTGTCGAACTTGTTGAATGCCATGGGAATCGGAATGTCAAATGCTGATGAATCTGATGATGCAAAAGACTTGTCTGAATCAAGGGTGTAAGGAAATAGTTTGAGATAGGATAAGAGGATCTGACATGAGGCCAGCGTAAAAATGAATAATAGTGCAGGCTAATCTCATGTACTTAACATTTAGTTTATATGGTTACTTTGTTTGATTTCGCTTCGAATAGCTTCAAAGTACATACATATTGAAGTAACTGTGAAACAATCTATCAATGCAGGTATTAAAAATACAAATAATCGCAAATCAGTTTATTGCAAATATGCAATTATAGTTAATAAGAAGGCTTCGGCACAAATAAAGTTTTTAGAACACATCGATTGCACCCGTCATGTCCAAGCTACCACCACATGCACAATACAATACATTCAAATCACTTTAGGATACGTTAATGGAGGAAGTTTCATTCGTGCCAATTTAAGTTTTAATTCAACCATCGAATTAAAGTTTCGTCAAACCTTTAAAATTAATAATAATGACTGCAAATCTCTCTCTATATATGTTGTTTTATTGTAAAGATATAAATCATAATTATTTAGTTTTTTGCTAATTTCGAAATTTTAAGATTTTAATCATTTCAATTACTACATTAATCTCGTGAGGCGGCTACAAAATTTCCATAATCCTTGCGAACATTCATTGGAGAACGATCACGTCTGTCTCCTCGATCATCGCGTCTGTCTCTTCGATCATCGCGTCTGTCTCCTCGATCATCGCGTCTGTCGCCTCGATCATCGCGCCGGTCATTGTTGAAATTGCGTCTGTAGTTGTTCCTATAGCCGCGGTCACCGCCTCCATCTCGTCTGCCCCAGTCACCGCCGCCTCCTCTTCCCCTGCCGTAAGAAGTTCTCTGGCCACCACCACGGTTATGATACCTGCGACCACCTCCATCGTTGTAGTGATGTGTGCGACGATCGCGATCGTTGTAGGAATTTCTGTAGTTCCCACGATGTGAGTTCTGTCCTCCGCTGAATCCCCAGTTTTCAATGACCGGCGGACTTGCTAGCGGCTTCGAACAGTGTTCCGCAAATTCCTCATCTTCTTCTGTGTACCGGTTGGCGAACTCCTCTTCGCACTCGTCCAGGAATTCGATATCTCTGTCGGTCAGTCTGTTAATTTTTCTATTTGGATCAACCATTCTATTCGTTCTATTTTTTCTCACTTTCTCTATCGATTAAACAAACTTTAATTAATCAATTAATAATTTTCTTTCAAAACGCGAAGATTTTTCGATTCGAACAGCTGAGCGCGAATCTATTCACAATACACCAGTACACAGTTTTGACAGTTGAGACGCATTAATTGTGAATTACTTTCGACTAATTGTGAACCGCACCTCGAGTAAATAATGTCAGAATTTTCAGTTGTGTTTTTTTTCCTCGGCAGTCGTGAATGAAAAATAAAAGTGTTTTTGCGAGTTGTAGTAAATTATTTGCACTTCTGGAATAATAATAATAGATTTTATATGGAAAAAGTAAACATGTGAACCAACAATAATACCATTAAAAAAGTGCCATATAAATAGTGTTTTCCTCGTTACTAGTTCCATTAGATTGAACACTTGAACTGATAACACTCGATACCGTCCAATCACCTGGAGCACCCTCAGCGCTCCACTTGTCCTTCAAGGTTGTCACACAGCGATCGCCAGAGCAGGCGGACACAACTCGTTCCCAACCTCCCCCAAAGACACGGTCGCCATTAGCCATAGTCACAGCCGCCGCCGAGTGTGGCAGCAATAACTGCCGACTGGTCATAAATTAGTGCTGTGCCGACGCTGACATGCACAACACTTCATTACACTCCACGCTGAATGTCGCCAGTCTACGTCTGAGCTCGTGCTTGTTCGCGTTCGCGCCGTGATAATGTCCGACAACCTCGCCGTCAGGTGGATGCGCCGCTACAAGCTCTTCTTCTGCCTGGGCCTCCTCATACTTGGCGTCCAAGTGTTCCTCGCCTACAAATCGCTCGGCATTCCGGACTTCTCTCAATCGAGGGGATCGGCGGCCAATGCTTTCGCTGCTAGTTCGTCGCATTCGGATGGCGGTCACCTCAACGCCAATCACAACTCGCTCGTCGGCGACGACAATGAATCGCACATCAACGCACAGAAGAAGCGGGCGTCGTCGACGACTGGAAACCACTCGGCCGCCTCAAGCTCAGCATATTCCCTGAACGTGGAGCAGCTCGGCTTTCAGCCGGAATGCGAGATCGTCGCCAAGGAAGCAATATCAGCGCTGCAGCGCGCGAAAACGAAAGACTGCCGCAAACATATCGCTCAAGTGGCGTGCGCCATTCAAGGAGGACACTTCTATGCGCGCCACCTGTCCAGCCATTGCCCGGCCGGGAACCACACCGCCAACGCGCCCCTCGGCTGCTACCGCGACGAGAAGGAGTTCCGCCTGCTCTCCGGCTATTTCACGAACTTCAAGACGACCAACTCGCCACATCGCTGCATCCAGCTGTGCCTCCAGTCGGGTTATCCCTATGCTGGGGTGCAGTATGGCACCGAATGCTTCTGCGGTTCGGATCCACCGGCCAATTCGGTGAAACTGGCCGACTCCAGTTGCAACATGAAGTGCTCCGGCGATCCGAAGGAGGTGTGCGGCGGCTACTTCAGCATGAATGTCTTCGAGACGGGCATCGCAAGTGAGTTGCATTCCACTTAATTCCCTCGCATTATCAAGGCACAGATCTGAAACCCACATTCAAATCTAACCAAGTCACTAATCAATGTGTCCTCGTATTTTTGCTGTCTTTTCGTTTTAGAATTCAGTGCAAAAACCGCTGAGACCAGCGTAAAGTCGGATGTGGAACGGGTTCGAGTTGCATTTTTGCTGACTTTGAATGGACGAGCTTTGCGCCAGGTGCACCGGCTGATCCGGGCGCTCTACTCGCCCAATCACGTTTTCTTTATACACGTGGACGCGGTGAGTAGTGGGGGGCAGTCTGTAATGCAAACTATTGACGAAAAAGACCAATTAGTTTAATGGACTTTTCCAACGCGAAGGCAATCGCAGTGAACGGCATTGCAGCGATTGGCGGAGTAATTAATTTTGATTGCTTTTGGGGGGCTGGTCAGACCGCTGGGGGGTGTGCATCGGACATGTGGTTGTGTGGCGTGTACAGGCGCCTAAAATTGCCGGCACGCTGCGTCCATCAAATCCATTTGCATTAATTTGCATGTAGAGCAGTGGAAAAACCTGCTACAAACATGTTCGCAGAGACGTTGTCTCTTGTCTAGTCAAGTGGGAACACGCTTTGCGTCGATCGATGACCTCTACACAAAATGTACCATGAATTTGAGTTGATTTCTAATAATGATTTTCCTCTTTAGCGTCAGGATTATCTCTATCGCAAATTGCTGGTGTTGGAGCCGAAGTTTCCGAATATCCGTTTGGCGCGCAAACGTTTTTCCACCATTTGGGGCGGCGCCTCCTTGCTGACCATGTTGCTGCAATGCATGCAGGACCTCCTCAGCTCCACATGGCAATGGGACTTCGTCATCAATCTGAGTGAAAGTGATTTTCCCGTGAAGACAATGGATAAACTGGTCGACTTCCTCACAGCGAACAAGGGACGCAATTTCGTCAAGAGCCACGGACGCGAAACACAACGCTTCATACAGAAGCAAGGGCTGGACAAGACATTCGTCGAGTGCGATACACACATGTGGCGCATTGGAGACCGCCGACTGCCGGACGGCATACAAGTGGACGGCGGCAGCGATTGGGTGGCTCTGTCGCGTCCTTTCGTCGAGTACGTCACGAAGGCCGAAGATAATGAACTGCTGCAGGGATTGCTGACCATTTTCCGACACACTCTCCTGCCGGCGGAGTCCTTCTTCCACACCGTTCTGCGAAACTCGCACTTCTGCGACGCCTACGTGGACAACAATCTGCATGTGACGAATTGGAAGCGTAAACTGGGCTGCAAGTGCCAGTACAAGCATGTCGTGGACTGGTGTGGCTGCAGCCCGAATGACTTCAAACCAGAGGATTGGAATCGTCTGAAAGGCACCGAGCACAAAATGCTCTTCTTCGCGCGCAAATTCGAGCCAATCATCAACCAGGCGATTCTGTTGCAACTGGAGGAATGGCTCTTCGGCCCGTACACCAGCGAATATGTCAATTTGAATTCCTACTGGCAGAGTTTGTATCACATCGACGACAAGTACGCCTCGAGTAACGATCTAACACTGAGCGTGGCGCAGAGTCTGTTGCGGATCCTGGAGAGAAAAATGCAAAGTATACATCCGAATGCTGAACTGTTGGAAATCACCAATTTCATGAGCAATGACGAGTACAAAGGCTTTCTTCTGAGATATCGAGCAAAACTCTCATCGAACAATGCCACCGTGGAATTGGAGTCGCGCGTACGCCCCGTGCAGTATTCGAAAGTGGCGAAGAACTCAAAGTTCGCCAAGCGTTTGCGCAACATCGAGGTCAGCTCAGAGTTCGATCAAAAGGAGCAGATTTCTCGCAATTTTGCCAAGTTTCTCGGACCGCACACCGAGTTGGTTTTGAGTTTCACATTCGCCGGAGCAACGCCCTCGCACACCGATTCGCACACCTACAATGTGACAACATTATGGATCGATCCAACGGGCCAGCTGCAGGATTTCAATGAGTTGCACATTGAAGATGCACAAACCGATGCCATAAACTTCTCAAAAGCCCTGCTCAAGCATCCGCTCACACCTGGCATATGGACGGTTAAACTAATCGGTCGCTCTGCCATCTTTGCGCAAATCAAATTCCTTGTTGTGCCCCTCGCCTTGGAAGAGGGGAAACCCATTGAACCTTCGAGTGCTAAGGTTATCAATTTGGGTTCTTCGTTCGATCCGATCGACTTCAGCATTCCAGATGAGTGGCAACAGCATCTGCCGTCGACGGAAGATGTGCGAGTGTTGAAGGAATTGGCTCAGGCGAATGCACAGCGATCGGGCGCCAGTCTCCACCGTTGGCTTGACGATCTGGTGGGGAAGTTTTTCCACATCCGAGAAACATGTACCGCCAACGAGAAGATAAAAGTGTCCACCGCGTCGGTCGAGTCGTTGCCTCACTGCAGGGACACCGCTTGGAGTTCGCTGGCGTCCGATCCGAAGAGTGATGTAAATGCTTTGCTCAATCTAAGATAAAACATGCTCTGTCACTTTTCTTCTCTCGCAGGAAGAATATTCTATGTATGTATGTATGTAATCAGTGACTTTTGTTAGATTTGATTTAAATTTCGAATTCAGTTTCATTCGATGCCAAAAACTTTGAGAACCTTAAAATAAGGATTGAGATCAATTTTAAGCCAAATGTATTACTAATCGAACGATTAATATTAGGTTAAAGTTGTCGAATTCATAATTTACTAACAATGTTTTTATTTCGCGTTTTACTAGTTTATTTCATACGGCACTTGTTTTGATAATTGCATTTATTGTTTGCAATATGATTGTAAATTCACCTTAAGTTAAGTAGATAAAGATCGCGCAATATTGAAAATCGTACATATTAGTAATATGTTGAAAATGATACGACATTTAAGTATTGTGATATATTTTTTATTATCGTTGTAATTGGAAGACCGACTACGTTTACACAGCATTGTACACTTTATATAGAATTTAAGCATCTGCTTGTGTATTTTGAAAATGTATTATTTCAATCGGATGTTACCTCGAGATCAAAGCCCTTTTAGAGGTTGAATTGCGACAAAGTGATGAACTCTAGAGATTTAACAATAAACTTGTAAATACGCAATAAATTGGATATTGTCTTTGCTCTGTCGGTGACTGTTGAATGAATGGAATGAATGAATGAATTTCGTATGTGGGAATGAAATAACAAGGTGACTTTATTGTTCTCTTTTTTCTTTTGTTAACTAAACTAATTGCTTTTCGTTTCAATTATATACAGAGATCCTCATCGGGATCTTCATCATCGAAATCATCATCGGCATCAGGTGTGTAGATAATGTTTCCTTCTGTGCTTTCGGACGTTCTGCAGGATAATCATAGAATATAGTTTAGTTAGTGGCAAAGAAGAAAATGTCAGGTAAGATCAATACTTACTTTTCATAAGGCAGTTTGAGAGCATTGCGGGCCACCATCTCATCCTCTTCCAAGTCGATCTTGAAAGTCCCCAACTGCGTCGGTTGCTCCCGGGGCTCCGGCGATTGCTTTTTAGTCTTCTTCACAAGCTCGGCGAGGATTTGATGATTCTTTACGTGGTAGCTATATCGCTTATGTGTTACTGCACCGCCTGCCGAGCGCGCCACAATCGACAGCTCTGTGGGCGACTGCAAGCGAAGCACCAAATCGGCCATGTACTCGAAGTAAGGCACAATAACATGCGTCGCCGTCTCTGCGAGATTGTGTGTTGAGGCCCAGAGGAATGTGCGTTTGACCTGTCGGCATTTCTTCAACTTGTGGACGAAATGGAAAAGTACGGCTGGACGTTGGTAGCACAGGAGGTCGGACAGTGGCGGCAGCAAGACGTTCCAATGCTGTCGTTGCTCGTGTGCGCGGCAATCGTTGACGAACGCCTCAAATGTCCTCTCGTCCTTCAGGGCAGCCGACAGCTCTAGTGTTTTTATACTTGTCTCCTCTTGACCCTGCTCGCGTAACAGTTGGCCGAGTAGTTTGTGTGCCAACTTTTCGCGATTGAGTTCATCTGCAAGGGTAAACGAAGTTGAGACAGACAACTATGTAATGGCCAAAAGTCGAACTCACCGATTATCAAGACAAATCTTTGTGATGTGACAACCAGGTTCGAGAGCATCGCAAGGATTTTTCTTTGGCTGAGTAGTTGTGAAGTTAAGTTAAATAAAATGCGACCAAGGAAGAAATTTCAAAACAAGACCGGTCAGGGACGTTATAGAAAATTTTCTTATAGAATCCAATAAGAATCCAAAACTCGTAACACCACGAATAGATGGCGCCAGCATCACGGTCATCATTTCAGGGACGCTTTAAAAACTCAGAAAAAATGGCTGCCGCCAGAAATTTCCGCAGACCATTCACAATGACGTGGGATCAGGTGAGTACGAACGATTGACCAGTTCACAATGAACCTACTGTCAAAACAAATTCCTTAACCCGTAGTTGACGAACTTTGTGAAATAATCACCTTGAAATTGTCCCAAAGTAAATTAATTACAAAGAAAGAGAGATGAAGAGAGAGAAAGAGAGGGGAACATGGAGTGAGGGAGAAAGAGAAGATGAAAGATCACATGCCACAGGAGCGTGGCAGGAGATTTCCTTCCAAACGTCGAAAACAGCTTTATGAATGAAACCATGAAATCGATACTTTCCAAATGAGTAGTCACCAAATCGTCGAAACCACACGCGTAAGTCACAAGATACACATAGAGAATAAGCAAAACCCCTTCCTCCCCTCCTCCCATGCACTTCGCTCAATTTTCACACCCCACCAGTTGCCGCAGTGGTGTGGAAAAATAAACCAACAACAACAACTGAACTTGCCAGTTCAACCTTGAATGAGGCCGACCACATACATAGTTTCAACTTGTTGCTTTTGCAACAAGTAACGTCTGAAGACAATAAAAAGAAAGGGGAGAAGATGATGAGCGAGCGGTTGGTTGGGATTGAGTTCAATATGAGTTCAATAATCGGGAGGCTTTTGGAACTCCCCTTACTTCCACTAGTTACCTTTATTCATCCTATCTCTGCCTATCGAAACCCCCTCTTTATCATTTCATTTGTACACGTTTTGTTAGATATCGTTGAGCTATCTTTTGGAGCAGTTGTTGCTTGCAATGGTAGTTGTTGCTTTTGTTACTCTATAAAAAAGCATCGATTAAAGCTCTCATGGAGAGCAAATAGCGGTCACGTTCTTCTGTCGAAAGCACTCCATGACTCGTCGAGAGAGTCACCGCCAGAGTCGGATCCAAAGTCAGCCCCAGCTACAGATACCGTGTGAGAGTCGGCTGCAGATACAGATACACTCACTCCGCACTCACTTGTGGATTCTTGATGTCGATTTTTGGACGCAAACGCGAGCGAACGGCGCGCGAGTTCTCTGTTGCTACTTTCGGCCGACGTAGCGAGGTTCGATTCTGTTGACGGTGTTGTTGTGGTTCTTAACTGTTTGTTTGCTTTTGGGGCCGAACGAACGCATCTGGAAACTTGAAAAATAGTTCAATTCAATAGTGAGTTTAACTAGTGCAAGTGCGAGCAAGTGGAGACGAGGAGAACGAGAGAAGAGAAAGAAAGGTAATTCGATTGAAATGTGCGCAATCGACGTGGAATCGAGGTGAAGCCGAAACAAATGAAATTTGCATGGCCACGTAGAAGAACGCTTAGATAGATATATGTAGATATTTTACGTATTTGTAAGTTTGCAAAAGAGCGGAAGTGTGTGTGTGTGTGTGAGTGAATGGCTCTGTGTCATGAGGTTCTTTTCGGATTGTGCTTTGATTGTTGTTGTTGTGTTATTAATTGTCACCCGCTGTTGTTGTTATTGTTTGTATTCTATTTGGCTTTCGGTTTGTATTCGTCGTTCGCTCCTAACAAGTGGCTGCGCATTAATGGGGGAATCCTCTCCCCCCTCTCAGCCCCGCTATCCATCATCCCGACCCCCCCCCCACCGAAACAGCTGTTCGCCGTTCTTTTCTCTGCCAGATACTTTTCTCTCGATTCTCGATCCAACTCCCACGCCATCGGCCCTTCGACCTTCATTCGCCGACTGCAGCTCGATTCGACTGCGCTTTTCAATTGTTTTCGCATCTCGTGTACCTGGCATTGATTTAAATAAAAATACCTCTGGGCTTAAACAAACTCGGCGAAGATAGGAGCAAGAGACGAGCAGGAGGAGATAAAGCGCCAGCAACAGGCACAGTGAGGCAAACAGAGCAAAACACAGAGCTGGGGTAAGCTTCAAAACTCTCCTCTCCACCAATCGCTACGTAAATAAATTTCACCCTTTATGAGCGAATAGAATAGCGAAAACAAATAAATTTTAGGGAAGGAAAGAAAAAACCAATTAAAATAAACAAAAGCTTGAATAATCGTTGTCTTGCTCGGGTTTCGCCAAATGTTTATTTGCTAGTGCACAAATATATGCGATAACATATTGTGATGTGTGTGTGTGTGTGTGTGTGAGTGATGGGGATGTCGCTGGAGGACAGAATCCGAACCCAAGGCATCGAATGGAATATAAAAATAATAAACGGGAGAAATTTATTATCGTGCTGTTGAAGCGTTCTGGAAGTCGCGCATATTTTCCCATCCGGCTGCGGTTCATTGAAACCTCGTCCTGGACACACCCAATGCAGGAATCCTCCATACAAATACATACATAAATACATATTTACCGAGAGTAAATCCTTCAGCGGAAATCGATCTGGAGCGTGTTTCGATTGAGGTCTCCGTTCATGGTCGATCCACGCAAGAACTTCCATGTTCGGTGTTGGGCGGAACGTGAACGTGGCTGAGGCCTAGACTGAACATGGTTTTGTAACTGTGGGGAAATGAGGTAATGGAGGCTTCCCAAAAGGTTTATCGCCCTGCTCCAACTCCTCCTCCTCCACCACCGACCGACCTCCCCATGTAAGGCTTTGTTGGCCTAGTGGAACCGTCGACGACAACGAACGAGCCGACGAGCGATCGGTTCACTAAACTGTTGTGCGATAATTAAATAATAATAATACATTGCGTAAATTGTGGATTGCAATGAAAATCCCACAACAAAAACAGCAACGACAACAACAACGACAACGACAACAACAACAACGGTAACAACAGCAATTATAATAAATACACTAACAACTATATTGCAATAATAATAATAATACTAACACACTATTAGAAAAAAAACCAACTACGACGTTATAGTTGTTATTGTTGATGTTGTTGTTGTTGTTGTTATAGACAACGATGATTCATTAGAATGCGCCTCAGGTGCCATTGAGTTAAAATAAATAAAAATAATGCATTCAAATGAATCGTCGGTTAAGGCGATGGAATGTTAGCGAATGCTCCGCTTAAAACCATCCTCACACACACACATACACCCATAGACACATACATACACCCATGCACACACATATACACGCATAGACACAGTCACACACTCATACAGAAGCAGATGACATCACACATATACAGCTTACATCTAATAAAACTAGGCGAAAACACCTACAAAAGCGGTTCCCTCTGGGCAGAGGAGGCTCCATCTGCACCTCTGGCCGAAGGGGGGCGGCATCGAAGGGGCGTGGCTGGGTTGGGGAATGATGGGTGAGCTGCATGAGATGTTCGAGCGCACCCAAATTTACAGGGTGCTCGATTCTGATGTCTTCCAATCGGTAGTCAAAGGCTCAGCGATGATCTGTCACAAAGTAAAAATGAGTGCAGTTGATGGTATAATTATTGTTGTTGTCAATAACATTATTGTTGTTATCATTATTATTGTCATTTATATTTTTATATTTTATATATATATATATTATATTTTTTTATTGGTGTTCCTCTTATTATTGTTGTTCCTCCTATTGTTGTTGTTCGTCTCATTATTGTCGTTGTTCCTCTTATTATTGTTGTTGTTTCATCATCATTGTTGTTGTTCTTATTATGACTTTTATTGTTGTTCTTATCAATGTTTACTACTGTTGTTGTGTTTATAAATCCATAAAAATTGAAAATTCACCATCGCGTGAATTTTAAATGAAAATGTGTAAAACAATGATAAAACAACAACGACAACAAAAACAATAAAAACGATATCAACAAAAAAAAAAAAACAAAACAAAAGCAAGAACAACACAAAAACATTAGCACTAACATCGACAACAACAACAACAGCAACAACAAGAAGAAAACTAGAAACTGCAACAGACTAATATTTATTATTCGCGATATTCCAAGGGAGTGCTAGTTAGTCTCCTATCTCCATCATACCGTAGAATGGTCCCACTGTGCCAGCTACCATTTGTGTCGTTCGAGCGGAAATTGCTTTTGTTCCATTTGAAATTTTCATTGGAAAAAATTCGCAATCTTATCGAGAGAGAATCTCACTTAGAGACATGAAATTCATTGTCATGGGAGAAATTCACCTCTCAGACACTCCAACGAAGCGGTAGCGAATCAGTCCACATCCACCTCAGTTCTCGGAGGGCTCTCAACGGCTCCTTAATCCTTGACACCGATGAGCTATCGCCATTAGTGAATACTAAGAAGTCATTAACTTGTGCCGACAACGACTAAGCACAAAGGATTAGCGTTGACCTGAGGATCGCAGGACTTCGGGTCACCAATGTGGATCCTTCGAGGAGATGAGAAGACTCTTGGTGACAGGTAATCGAACGATCTGCGAAGACACAGTGGGCCACACTTGCGGCACACAAAATGACAATAATTACAATGCAACTTACATGACGACGACAACTCGTGCCTGGGCCGCGAGCGGTACCTGAACGTCAGCGATTTCCACAAACTCAGACTCGAACTCGCACTCAAACTGAGCGACCGACAGCGACGGCTCCGACGACACATACCACCAGGCACAGGTATGTGGCAAAGGAAATCCATCCAAGTGGCGGACCAGCGACAGATCGAGCGACAGGCACACAGACGGACAGATGGACGGACAGACGGACGGATGAATAGCTATATATGCCTAGGCAAAATCGTGTGTGTGCTCAAAATACGATATAAGCCAAACAAATCTTTGGCTTTCGATTCGATGCGAATGGAGTGGAATCGCTCGGGTTCGCGATGAGCGCGGCGTGCGACGAGCGACGTGTGGGGCGGCGATGTTCGACGAAGTGTTGCCGCGCCGGTGCTTCTTTTGAGGACGGGCCGAGTTTCATTTTCAGTTGCGCGAAAACCGTTAAAACGAACAGTCGTCTCCGCTCCAGTCGTCGGCCCGGGGGAAACGCGTGCCAAACCGAACACTTACAGTCTCGAGGATTCGCCTGCAGTTTTCCGCTTTATTATCCGGACGAGAACTCTTCTGTCTTCTCGAGACATCTTCTGTCTGTCTCTCTGCGCCGGTTGATTGTTGTCGCTTGTTGATTGTCGGTGTGATCGATTGTGCCTATTGACTGTTGTTGTTGCTCTAGTTATCATTGTTGTTGGCCCAAGTGATTGCTTTCGTTGTGGTGCACAATCGAACACGGTGTTTGCGTGTTTCGAAGTTAAGCGAAAATAAACAATTAATTGAGAGTTGTCGAAGAAGAGAACGAAAAGGAAAGCGACATCATGTCCCCTGAGAAGGATATTGAAATCGGTAGCGGTGGGATGGAAAATGGAAGTGTTGCCCCCGCTCAAGGTCCCCCCTCACCGACAACAACAACATCGCCAACAACCCCAACACCAACACCGACCATGACAACGACCACAACAATTGAAATCACACCAGCCGAGATGCCAGAGACAACAATCGCCACTATTGCGATTCCAACAATAACAACTACAACAACAATGGACAACAATGACAACAACAACACTGCCACCACCGAGACACCAACAACACCGATGGCAATGACAGACGATCAGACAGAGACAGAAACAATGAAAGAGACTGAGACGATGCCGGAGAAGAAGGAGACAGAAATGATGAAGAAAACGAATGCGATGGATTTGAGTGCGAATCTGGTGTCGAATGGTGAAAATAATGGCAATGCACCGATACAACAACAGCAACAACAACAAACACCACATACTCCGACAGAGAGCGACAAAGGTAAATCACATCAGATCACATCACATCAACTGCTGCTCGAACAAATCGAAACCAATCGATTCGAATGGTCTCTCGAATTGTGGAATCCGGCGCCGAAGTTGGATGCTGCCCCGCCTTCGTCGACCCCCTCCCGCCCCTCGCTGCTGTGTCGCTGCAATTTCTCCAAACAGCGACTGCATTCGATGTTATTGAACCAAATTAACCACCAGCCAACAGCAGCAGCAGCAGCCACCACCATCGGCAACGATGGCTCCACGGATGCGCTCCGGTGTTCGTTGCTCATTGGATGCGATCGCAGTTGCGCACGCGCGCGCTCGCGTTCATCGATGTTTGCTTTGTTTCGTCTATTTCATGTGTTGCTATTGCAATTGTTATTGTTGTTTGGCTTTTTATCTTAGGTTGGCTTGCGTTCGAGTTTTGCGAGCTTTGGTTTAATTTAGCGTTCGAGTGAAAATGAAATGGATAACACGCCGCTGACCGGAGAAAGTCAAATTGATGGGATATTCGTCTCATTTCGTCTCGTCTCGTCCACTCCTAACTCTCCTCGTCCCTGGCTGCACCGGTTTCACTTGCACTTGCGCTTGTTTATAGGTTCGGCTATTGGTCCAAACCATAGATGGAACCTTCTCGTGCAAGGAGTCCATCATAATTTCATATCACATTCCTCGCCGAGGGCATCTTTTTTAGGAACCCCCAGTAACGTCCAATTTACCCTAACATGAACCTCAAAATTTGCATATCGATTGTAAGTTCAAGGCTCTTGAATTTGTCTAAAGATAAGGAGATAAGAAAATATTGCTAGGCGAAATGAACTATTCGAACTTATCTATCTAGACAAGTAGAGTTTCTCGATCGTCTTCGCCTCCTTCGATCGTCTTCGCCTCCTTCGTCCGTCTGTCCCACCCGTGTATTTTCAATTGGTCTTTGATTACAAACGTGCTTGTTTCACTTCATGAAACATGATCGAAGTTTGACATTGATAATAAAAAACACTTGCTTCTGTTTCGTTTCTTCTCCCGGTTGTGATCGATACCGAGTTCATGAAATCACTTTCGCTTTTTCGCCCATGACAACGACGCCCTCATTCAAGGCGATCCTTGTGGTTGTGGCCCAAAGGGTTTGGTAGTAGATCAACATGATTGTAATAAGGAAGATTAGGATGAATTGATTTGTCCCCCTCTAGTCAATTATATAATTGGAATAGGCTGTTGTTACGATTGATAAGGCGAAAACCTTCGATAAAACAGCGAGAACAAACCTAAGGGGAGCATATTCGAAAATAGAAACAGCAACCTTGGATTAGGAACTCTGTGGAACTGCGACGAATGGATTCGTGATGGAAATTAAACGCTCAACAGCATGAAAATGGAGAACCAATATTTTTGTTCCATAACAATTCGACAGACTTCCTCTTTATAATGAAATCGATCGTCGTATTTTTTGAAAAATGTTCAACGATGGAATTCGATGTGCCGTGCTTGGAAATCAAGTGCGAACAAATCTAGCGTGATTTTTACTCAAAACAAACGAGGCGAAAATACAAAAAAAAAACAAAAACACAATACAATAGTAGAAAACAAAACGAAACTAAACTTAGCAAAGTCATAATGAAAATGTTGCGCATTAAAGCGAAATATTCTGTTCCATATCTCGGTGCTGAGGAATGCGCGGCATCCCGTCTGAATAATGAGTTCGATAAATAATTACTCATTCGTATGCTGGCGGCCGGCCCGCCGGACGGACGGACAGATCGATGGACCCGCAGTCGACAGACTGAGGGGCTGTTTGGAATATTGATGTATGCGAAACCACTTCCATTCCAACTGCGGGCGAAGCGACAAACAAAATCCAATTACAATAAATACCAATAACAACAATAACAATTTGTCTAGCCCCTCCCAGTCCTTTATACTGTAGTAATATTCGACTCAGGAAATATTTAGACATGTCTTATAAGGGATTTCTTTTGTGTGTATTTCGCAGAGAAAATGGACATGGATGCTGCTCTGGCGAACTTCAAGGTGCTCTACGTGGTCACCCAGCTGGTGGGCCTCACGATGATCGTCCTCGTCGGCAGCTGGGTCGTGGTCCACATGGGCGGCCTGGGCGGTACCAGCGACCCGGGCCTCGAGTTCAACTGGCACCCGCTGCTGATGACGATCGGCCTGATCTTCTTGTATGGAAATTGTAAGTCGAAGTCATCAGTCGTCATCCGAGTCATCTCCACCGGATGTCAATGTTAATTGAGAGGTGCGACCTGGGTGCAGATCGTGCAGAATCGTGCGGTGCTCTCCATCGTGTGTGTGTGGGTGGGTGGTCGTTGGCGCAATCGAAAAGAATGGGCTTGTTCGGCGTGAAGATTGCAGATTAACCACTCAATTACTTTGGCTGCTGGAGGAGATGAACTCGTCTTAACGTCAACGTTTCGACCTCGTTCTAATCGCATGCTCCCTCCCTCTCTCCCCCTCTTCTCCATAGCGATTCTCGTCTATCGCGGCTTCCGCTCGGCCCGAAAGCAGACTCTGAAGATCGTGCACGCCAGCGTCCACATGGGCGCCTTCATTCTGACCGTGATCGCCCTGAAGACGGTCTTCGACTCGCACAATTTGGCCGCGAAGCCCATCCCGAACATGTACTCGCTGCACTCATGGCTGGGTCTGTCGGCTGTGATCCTGTTCTGCATGCAATACGTGGCCGGCTTCATGGCCTACCTGGTGCCCGGACTCAAGGAGAGCTACAAGATCGCCTACATGCCGCTCCACATCTACTTCGGACTCTTCGGCTTCGTCCTGGCCATCGCCAGCGCCCTGATGGGCTTGACCGAGAAGGCCATCTTCAGTCAACTGTATCCGGATCTGCCCAGTAGCGGGGTCATGGCCAACACGTGCGGCGTCATGTTCGTCCTCTTCGGCGGCCTCGTCGTCTACCTGGCCACGGAGTCGTCCTACAAGCGCAAGGCCATCCCCGAGAACTCGGTGCTCCTGACGGGAGCGACCGAGTGAATCCAGGGATAGCCTGATAGTCTGATGGGGACCGATTGGGGGAAAGTCCTGTTCAGTTGTCTTTGTTGAAATATCTTAACTATGTACGTATTTTTTTCGTTTGTATCGTGTCACAAATTTTGAAAAATCTAAGCTTTAGTATTGCTTTTATCTGTAAATATGGCGCTCAAAATCGACTTCCGCAAACCTGAGAAGGAGTCGATGAAGAAATCAATGCACAAAGTCTGTGTGGTGCTTCTTTATTTTCTATAATCGTCTATTTTTAATATGATAAATAAAACATACAATTACAAAAACAACAAATCAAATAACAATGCATAATATATATAAACTACCTGGCGCGTTTTGGTGACTTATTGTTTTTGTTTTCGAAAGTCTGAAGTAGAAATTGTACTGCAGTGCATTCGCTTCGAAAGAAAATGTATACATATATCGGATGTAATAACTATTAATATGATGCTTGTAATATCCATATAAATACAATATACATATGTAATAAATAAAGAGAAGTGATGTAAAACAAGAAAACATGTGCACGTAGGTGAAATTATCATCTATCAACGTGGAATTTGAAACGCGCTTTTATTTTTACAAAATCCATCACAAACATTTTACCTTCCTTTCTCATTCTCATTTCAATTCTCTAACTCTACTCATTTTCACTCCAATCACTTTTAGAACTAAGAGTATCGTCACTTGGCTTCGGCACGAATACGCTGTGGTTGACACCTGCCTTCCTAAAATTCAATTCCTTGTCCACACCCACGAAGTAGGTGGGAATTTTGCCGCAGCCCTTTACAAATGTGAGACCGCGGTATGTGCATTCGATGCCGAATGCCAGTAGCACTTTAGCCGTGTCCTCGGTGACTTGAATGCTGCCCGGCACGCCGGTCGAATCCATTCGCGAGGCCATGTTCACGGCGTTGCCCCAGATGTCGTAATGCGGTTTGTAGGACCCTACGACGCCGGCCATAATCTCACCATTCGAGATGCCTATTGATATTGGAGAAATACTCCATGTTAGAAGATAGTCGATCGAATTTGTTGCAGAATTTCCTACCAATTCGTAGCATGCCCTGATCCTTATCGCCATCTTCACACTGCAGATTTTCCATGTTGAACGAGTGCATGGTTCGCATTAGATCCAATGCGAATTGTGCCATGACATAGACCACGTTACTCTGTTGTGGACTGCTGATCTTACGACTCTTGTGCCCTCTGCCCTGTCCCTCACTATGTACGGACATATGGGATGCTGCAGCTGCAGACGTTGATGGCTCTGAATCGTAGCCTACGTCACGTGTGCTGCGAGTTGCTTTAATATGAAAAACATTTCATTAAAATGTATTTATTTGATTTAGATAATTCGAAGGAATAGACTTACATCCAGTATTATAGTAGTTACTGCCCTGTCCATTGGACATTAAAGCGCTAGAGCGCGCTAATTCCAATCCACAGGCCGCCATGTACGTCCAGCCGGCGACCTTGATCTTCTCGATCTTCAATGGGCCCTTGTAACCGTTGAGCTGGGTGTGGAAAATAGTTTGAATATAAATTAACGATTGATGTTCTCAAACCGCTCACTACTGCATCGAAGTCGCAGATGATTTCATTCAACACTCGTAGGCCGACTTTCTCCGTGTCATAGTTGCGTATCGTGGCAAACATCACGGCCACATTATCGTATTCCTCGAAGTAGAGTTCGTTTTTCATCTTCTTCGTAATGTAAATGTCAGCTGTTAGCGGTGAAATATTTGTGTTATTATGGAAATTAAGGACGAACATTGACTTACCAACATGTGTTGGCAGTATATTATTGATCAGAATCTTGATGCTTTCATTTGTGACCTTCGCATCATCCTGTTTCTTCTGCAATTGACGCTTCCAGCTGTAGCGGAAGTGAGCAGAAAAATCGAGCGAGTACTATTATCCAAACATTTCATATTATCGGCATTCCAGATGCCACCCACTCACTTATAATCGACTTTCGAGACATACTCCGACTCGCGATCCATCATATGATAGATTCCAAGTGTAATCAGAAGTACCAGCAAATGCGAGTACTCCGGATATAGGCCGACATTCGTCGTAGGACTCTTCTCGTAAATGAAGTCGTATTCAAAGACAACGACTATTGCATAGCAGCTGATTATGAAACATCCAACACCCAGTTTCAGTACAAACGGAATCCGTGTAAAAAGAAAGCTGATGCAGATGGCCAACATAATATTCTCAGTGATAGCCTGGAGAACAGAGATAACGAAGAAAACATGATCACCATGAAATTGGAAAAAATGTATTAAACTAACCCATGGATTGAAGCAGAGATTTCCTCGTTCTCCATCGTGGAACAGCTGTATGTCAATTTCATCGTTTTCGGCTTGGAAGCGATCGCAGTTTAACTAATAAAGCGGTTGTTATTAATACCCTTCAAAGGAGTTCCAGAGTTAACATACTAATTGGAGTAATGTGCAGGCGCAATGCATGACGACTATGAGTAGATAAATCGTTACTCTTGCCCAGATGATGCTCTGGATTTTATCTGAGAGATTATACATGAACAGACTAAGCTTGGACTTCGGCCTCGAGAATTCCAAGTCTGCTAGGAACATTATCCACAATTTCTTGTACCACGTAATCACCAAGAAAAACAGTAGCATCACCGAATTAACAGCATTTATGTTCCAGAAAGACATGGATTGTCTAAAAATATTTGGTATTTAATGTCGTATTAAAATGATCCATAGAAGAAACGTACGGTTCATTGATAGCTTGAATAGCAGTAATGCAGTAAAACGTTATCGAACCAAAAAGAACGCTGTACTTAAGCATCACATCGGGTTCCTTCATGAAGAGGAACTCCCATCGCCAGTCCTTGAAGAATAGACAAGTGGATGTGATGTTGCTGCGAAAACTTTGTTCTTCCATTTCATCCTGCGTAAGACGTTTGGATCTTCCAAAGCAGAATTTGCTCACTCTACACCAGGTAAGAGATTTATTTAACATTTATTATGATGATGAGATTCAGAAAAACTTAACTGTATCCGTCCAATGGGCATCTTGTCCAATTCATGGCTCATCTCAAACTTAGCTTGGGTCCGCATCTGATTAAACTGAACTATCGGGTTCTGCATGAAGTTCGTAGAGATGTCGGTTTTGCTCTGTAGTTATAATTGAAGGTAAATAGAGTGATTGCAAAAATAATAGTTGCATACGGACTCTGTTCTCCATCAGACGCGGGAAACCTATGGTTGGTCTCCTATAGTCAACGTACACTGGGAGGAACTGCAAGAAAGCAGAATTATAGAATAGTTATATAGAACGGCAGGGTTTGCGCTCTCCACCTTAGGAGGTTTTATGAGGAATGTCCGAATGCGAAATTTCCGTAGCACTCTGTCGGAGCGAGCATCCAAGGTGCCTTCCTCATACATGTACTCGCCATCAAGGAGCTTCAATGTCTCCTCACTAACGTGTACTCGCCCTGCCACGCCGGTAGCTTCTAGTCGATTTGCAATGTCCACATCCTTTGACCAAATGTCGAATTGCCATTTACAAGCGCCGATCACACCTGACAGAATATTCCCCGAATGCACACCGATGCGCATATCGATGTCAAGGTTGCGTTTCGCCCTGATCGATAAGGAAAATTCAATGTTGCATTTGAACAAACTGACGTATGCTTAATGTACCTTACATCACGGATATCCTTGATCATACGCAATCCCAGGTCGACACAGCATTTCGCATGATTCTCATTTGGAATAGGCACGCCCGCCACGCAATAGTAACAGTCGCCCAAGAACTTAATGCGCAACACATTGTACTCCTGACACGATAGACCGGTTATTTAAGAGGAGAAAATTGTAATTCATTGCATTGTATACCTCGGAGGCCGTATCGAACTTCACAAACAGGTCGTGTAATGTTTCTACAAGTGTCTTCACATCAAGTGTCGTCGTTAGATACGTGTAATTGACGACGTCTGCATAGAGTACTGTGACGTCGTTGTGTGGCTCAATGAAAAGTTTCCTAAAATGGAGGAGAATGATTTAAAAGACCAGTAGCACTGACTAGACTGCAAGATCCCTACCTCGATTCAGATGTACTGATTGCTCTCGCTTGGTTATCATGCTTCATTTGTTCAATGCGACCCTTGACGTCCTGCTCGATTTTATTCGCAATCTGCGCAGGAATGATGCTCAACAGCAGGCTTTTCTACAGCAAAAAAATAAATGATAATTTCACAGGAGAGGCGGAGACAAGAACGAAAGAACCTCTTGGTCCCGAGCATAACGAAGAAGGAGATTCTCCTCCACGCCATGCAACCGATCGAGGAACGTCGTTCGTATTGCAATTTCTTTCATCATCCGAAAGTAAATGCCCATAATGTTGATGCACGTTAAGAATATTGCTTCTGAGATCAGTTTCGTCGTGTCCACGTGCTCGATGCCTTGATCTTGTTTGCGGTAGGTGAGGAAACCATAGTTGATCAAATACGAGGCGGTCACAACCATACCCAGCATGAAGGCATGAAAGTTATCAGGTAAAGGCAGGACAATGTAGATCGCGTAAAGAACGTAGCTGCCGTAGGTCGGTCTCAGGATGTGATGACTAGCCACGCCATGATATATGGGAACACCCAGATCTGCAAAGATCAGTTGTTAATGAACTAGAATGCAACTAAACCATTAGTACACACCTGCCATCACAAGAATCGATACTGCTATCCACGATGAGACGTACATGATCCACGTGTGACGTCGTATGAGTTCATCGCGAAAGTTAATCAAGAGCACAATCCAAACTAGCACCGCTGATCCCAGATATATGCAGATGTCGACATATACGCCGGATAGGTGCTGGAATTCGATGATCATGATATGATGTTAAAAATTGAGAATTTAATACACAACAGACTCACCTGGACCGTGGTCAAAAGTATCAGGGAATGGACTGTGGACACCAGTGCTTCGATGAACACGAACAACGAGAGGTAGCTCAGGCGAAGACGTTGCATATACGCCTCGTAGAACTGCTCAAGATCCAGGTCCCGACATTTTTGCTAAAAAAACCAAAACTGCTGGTAAATAAGAAAAAACGAACTCATTTAACTTACCCTAAGGGAGCCCCATTCCCACTTCTTCTCATTGAAGAGATTGTTCTCAGTGTCCACAACATTGTTGCTGTTTATATTCACAGACGAAGACTCGAAAATCGAAGTCATTGTCAAATGAGTTCTTGTTGAATTTGCCCGAAATAATTAATATTTTCTTATTGTTGTTATTTATTGTTCAAACTGCCGTTTCCGTTTAGAAATATACATAGGTTTCAATAAATATCAAATATTGAGCATTTTGTACAATATTTCCTCTTGTAGACTAATTAGACATTGCTTTACAATTGTCTTTAATTGCACTGGAAACAGAATAATATACATAAATATGCAATAATTAATTTTTTCTGAAATTATATGGATACAAATTTTCCTAAATTTTGAATTTTGAAATTGACGGAAGTTGACGGAAGTGCGTGGACACCAGTGTTGTCAATCAACCAGGGAAGATGAAATACAATGTAAACAAACCAAAAAAATCAACGTTTTTTCGTCGTCAATTGCAAACCTTCTGTCAAAATTGACTGTAAATAATTTACTAATTTTCGAGTTCAAATAAGTACTATTTTCAAACGTTTTCCCCAAAACTTTTGAATTTTTAAATTGTCGGAAGTGAACAATCTCTCGATGCGTACTGTACCTTGCTTTTTTTTTAAATTGTCAGGGTTTAAATCGACATAACGACAAATAGAAAAAAAATTTGTCGCTGTCTTTCTAATTTGACAGGAGTCTTTTTCAAGTGCTGGTTTCAGTCTCAATTGTTCTCTCAAATTATTTCACAATTGGGGATGTATATTTTATATTTATAATTTTGTCTTATTATGTTCAAATGTAATTATTTAAACTGAACATCTTTTCGATGTTGCGTTCAAAAACGAGATTTCTTTTCGACGAGAGATTAATTCGTGGATGGCTTAGTGATGTTTAGTAAGTAAGCTAGGAATTTATCAACGAGTAATTTTATGAAACGCTCTTTTATTTTTACAAAATCAATACTTAAATATAAACAAATAAGCTACAAAATACATTTCACTTTCATACTACAGCATTTTCATTCCAAACAGGGTTTGAATTAGGAGTATCTACACTTAGATTGGGCACAATCAATTTGTCAGAAGTGGACTTCACAAAATTCAAATCCTTGTCAACCCCAACAAAGTATGTGGGTATTTTACCACGGCCCTTCACAAACGTGAGTCCTCGGAATGTGCAATCGATGCCGAATGTCTGCAGAACATTGGCCGTGTCCTCGGTGACTTGTATGCTGCCGGGGACGCCGGTCGAATCCATTCGCGAGGCCATGTTCACGGCATTGCCCCAGATGTCGTAATGCGGTTTGTAGGACCCTACGACGCCGGCCATTATCTCACCATTCGAGATGCCTATTGATATTGGAGAAATACTGGTTGTTAGAAGACAATCGATCGAATTTAATTCGGAATTTCCTACCAATTCGTAACATGCCCTGATCCTTATCGCCATCTTCGCACTGCAGATTTTCCATGTTGAACGAGTGCATGGTTCGCATTAGATCCAATGCGAATTGTGCCATAACATAGACCACGTTACTCTGCTGTGGGCTGCTGATCTTTCGACTCTTGCGCTCCTTATTGTGTCCCTCATACTGCACGGATGTACGCAATGCCGAAGCAGCGGAAGTTGATGGTTCCGAATCGTAACCTACATCGCGTATGTTGCGCTTTGCTTTAATTTACAACAAATGCTATTAGTGAATTTACATGTTTTAGACATTCTATTGGAATCTACTTACATCCACTATTATAATGACTGCGTCGTCCATTAGGCAATAGTGAAGAGCTCCGAAAGTTCGTTGGTGTCGTGCCGTATTCGGAGCGCGCCAAGTCCAGCCCACAGGCAGCCATGTATGTCCACCCGGCGACCTTGATTTTCTCGATCTTCAATGGACCCTTGTAACGATTGAGCTAGGAGACAATAGTCCTATATAGCTTTCTTAGTAGACATTGTTAAATAGCTTACCACTGCATCGAAGTCGCAGATTATTTCATTCAACACTCGTAGGCCAACTTTCTCTGTGTCATAGTTGCGTATCGTGGCAAACATCACGGCCACATTATCGTATTCCTCGAAATAGAGTTCGTTTTTCATCTTCTTCGTCATGTAGATGTCAGCTATAAGCGGGGAATTTTTGGGTTATTATTAAAATTCAGGATTACGAACGAGCATCGACTTACCAACATGGGTCGGCAGTATATTGTTGATCAAAATCTTGATGGTTTCGTTTGTGAACTTCGCATCGTCCTGCTTCTTCTGCAACTGACGCTTCCAGCTGAAGTGGATGTGAGGAGAAAATTTAAGAGAGATCTATATTATCCACATATATAAGAATTTCACATCCCACCCACTCACTTATAATCAACTTTTGATATGAACTCCGTCTGGCGATCCATCATATGATAGATTCCAAGGGTAATCAGCAGTACCAGCAAATGCGAATACTCTGGATACAGACCGACATTCGTCGTAGGACTCTTCTCGTATATGACGTCGTATTGGAAGATAACTACAATTGCATAGAAGCCAATGATGAAACATCCAACACCCAATTTCAAGACAAATGGAATCCGAGTAAAAAGGAAGCTGATGCAGATGGCCAACATAATACTCTCGGTGATAGCCTGTGTAACAGGAAGAAATAAAATGGTTATTATGCAAATGAAAGAGAAAGAAGTGAACTCACCCATGGATTGAAGCAGAGATTTGCTTGTTCACCATCGCCGAATAGTTGGATATCAATTTCATCGTTCTCGGCCTGAAAGCGATCGCAGTCTAACTAAAAGAACGGTTGTTATTAAAATGCTTCCTTCACAGGAGTTCCTCCAGTCAACCTACTAATTGGAGCAAAGTGCAGCCACAGTGCATGAATAACATCAGTAGATAGATCGCCACTCTTGCCCAGATGCTGCTCTGGATTTTATCGGAGAGATCATACATGAAGAGACTAAGCTTGGATTTCGGCTTAGATAATTCCGTTTCAGCTATTAACATTATCCACATTTTCCTGTACCAAGTAATGACCAAGAAAAACAGTAGCATCGCCGAGTCAACAATACTTATGTTCCAGAAAATCATGGATTGCCTGAAACAATTCGATATTTAATCAATAAGTGATATATAAAATATATAAGAGACATACGGTTCATTGATGGCTTGGATGGCCATGATGCAGTAGAACGTTATTGTTCCAACAAAAACGCTGTACTTGAGCATCACGTCGGGTTCCTTCATGAAGAGGAACTCCCATCGCCAGTCCTTGAAGAATAGAAACATGGATGTGATATTGCTGCGAAAACTTTGTTCTTCCATCTCATCCTGTGTAAGACGTTTGGATCTTCCAAAGCAGAATTTGCTCACTCTACAAAAGGTAAGTTGTTTATTTCACTATATTTATTGGGGATGAAATTGAAAAAGAAACTTCACTGTATCCGGCCAATGGGCATCTTGTCCAGTTCACGACTCATCTCAAGCTTTGCTTGGGTCCTAATCTGATTGTACTGGACTATCGTGTTCTGCATGAAATTTGTTGACATGTCGGTTTTACTCTGTAGTTTAATTTAAAGTTAAGTTAACTTGTCCACAAAAAATAAAGTTGGATACGCACTCTGTTCTCGATTTGACGCTGGACGCCTGCAGTCGGCCGCCTAAGGTTCATATACGAAGAATACTGTAAAGAGAATTCATTAATGAATCGACAACGTGAAGAGATCGGAGTTATTCACCTTAGGAGGTTTAATGAGGAATGTCCGAATGTGATACTTTCGCAGAACTCTGTCGGAGCGAGCTTCCACCGTTCCCTCTTCGTACATATACTCGCCATCAAGGAGCTTCAATGTCTCCTCACTAACGTGTACTCGTCCTGCCATGCCTGTAGCCTCCAGCCGACTTGCAATGTCCACATCCTTTGACCAAATGTCGAATTGCCATTTGCAAGCGCCGATCACACCTGACAAAATATTTCCCGAATGCACACCGATTCTCATATCGATGTCTAGTTTACGTTTCGCCCTGCGCGATGATCAAGTGGAAACCAGAAATAGTGTTCACAAGTGTCCGACAATGAGATTGATAAATACCGAGAAAGAGAATTAAATTTTGAGGAAAATTCAATGTTGCATTTGTACAAACTGCCGGATGATCAAAGTACCTTACATCACGGATATCCTTGATCATGCGCAATCCCAGATCGACGCAGCACTTGGCATGATGCTCGTTGGGAATAGGAACGCCCGCCACGCAATAATAACAGTCACCCAAGAATTTTATGCGCAACACATTGTACTCCTGAAATGATAGACCGGTTATTCACAGAGGGGGAATGACGATCGATTGCACTGTTTCGCATACCTCGGAGGCCGTATCGAACTTCACAAACAGGTCGTGTAATGTTTCGACAAGTGTCTTCACATCAAGTGTCGTCGTTAGATACGTGTAATTGACGACGTCTGCATAGAGTACTGTGACGTCGTTGTGTGGCTCGATGAAAAGTTTCCTGAAATGGAAGAAGAAAAACTTGAAAATTAATAAACGTTCGCAAAAGGTTTGCTAAAACTAAAGTAGAGCAAAGGAAAATTGAGAAAAAGTCTGAAGAGGTATTTCTGGCAGAACTTACTCCGTGTCTGGTTGACGCCAACGTTTAACTATCTGTGGACTACCGCTGAAATCAAAACAGATAAAATATTTTATTGATAAGCGAATTTCGAATGGACACAGATCCCTACTTCGATTCGGAGGTGCTGGATGCTCTCGCCTGGTTTTCGTGTTTCATTTGTTCAATGCGACTCTTGACGTCCTGCTCGATTTTATTCGCTATCTGCGCAGGAATGATGCTCAGCAACAGGCTTTTCTACAACGAAAAACAAATGATATCAGTAAATCTGAAAGGTTGACAGAAAAAAAGGAGAGAACCTCTTGATCACGAGCGTAACGAAGCAGAAGATTCTCTTCCACACATTGTCGTCGATCGAGGAACGTCGTACGTATAGCAATTTCTTTCATCATCCGAAAGTAGATGCCCAAGATGTTAACGCAGGATAAGAATATTGCTTCCGAGATAAGTTTCGTCGTGTCCACGTGCTCGATGCCATAATCTTGCTTGCGGTATGTGATGAAACCATAGTTGACCAAATACGAGGCGGTCACGGCCAGACCGAGCAAGAAGGCATGAAAATTATCAGGCAAAGGCATGAAAATATAGATGGCATACAGGACGTAGCTGCCGTATGTTGGTCTAAGGATCTGATGACTGACCACTCCATGATAAAGGGGCACACCCAAATCTGAAAAGCATAGTTATTAATGAACTGGAAAGCAACCGAACCATTAGTACACACCTGCCATCACAAGAATCGATACTGCTATCCACGATGAGACGTACATGATCCACGTGTGACGTCGTACGAGTTCATCACGAAAGTTTATCGAGAGCACAATCCAAACTAGCACCGCTGATCCCAGATATATACAGATATCGACATATACGCCGGATAGGTGCTGGAATTCGATGATCATGATATGGTGTTAAAAATTGAGAATTTAATACACAACAGACTCACCTGGACCGTGGTCAAAAGTATCAGGGAATGGACTGTGGACACCAGTGCCTCAATGAATACGAACAACGAGAGGTAGCTTAGACGGAGGCGATGCATATAAGCCTCATAAAACTGTTCCAGCTCCAGGTTGCGACATTTTTTCTACAACAACGACAATAAGCGAATGGTAAGTACGCAAGAACTCGTTTCACTCACCCTTAGGAATCCCCATTCCCACTTCTTCTCGTTGAAAAGGTTGTTCTCGGTCTCTTCGATGATGTTGTTCAGATTCACCGATGTCGACTCCAAAAGTGAATTCATTTTCAACTGAGTTTTTGTTGAATATTGTTATATTATTTTAAATTTATGATGTCGTTCTTCTTGCGATTTCCGTTAAGAAGTTTGTCGGTTTCAATATCAAATTTTGAGCATTTTGTAAACGATTTCTTCTCGCAAACTATTTGGGCATCGCTTCAGGAATATCGTGAATTAAACTAGAAATATAATAATCAATATTAATAAACAAAAAACACACATTTTATTAAAATTTATTAGAAATAGAAATTTCTTCACAACAATTTTGAATTTCGAAATGGACGGAAGAGAAATTTTCTCGATCCGTACTGTACACTTCAGTGCAAATGTCGAAGGAATATCAGGGATTCAAATTATTCTCGCTTTTCATTAAAAAATCAATTGAATTTTCACCACACTTGAAACACGGTAATAAGTTATGAATTCACAACGAATTAATTTTTTTTCGAATTTAAAATTTAATTGTATATTTAGTCACTTTTATATTTTTTTAGGATTTAATTAAATTGTATTCACTACGAATTATATTTTTTTTTAATTTTAAATTTAATTTAATATTTAGTCATTATTAGTTTTTTTTTTTATTTAATTAAAGACAAAGAGTTATCTTGGGAAGACAATTGATCAACGCAGACGATGAGACACCTGTTATTATCGCTGTTGGTCTCTGACTTGTAATGATTTCTGTTATTGTTTATTGTAATCGTTGTTGTTGTTGTCATGAGTGTGAACCGTGTTTAGTTTTTGTTTACAGTGGAACGCATGCGTTCGATGCGCCACGATCAGACCGCGTATCACATTTATTGGCCTTCGTGCAAACAACAATCGTCGACGCGATACCTCTCGGACCTCCCGCCACCCACGTCATGGTAGCGTTATCGATATGCCCGATAGCATCTCATCGCTTAATGATAACAAAACTACAAGAACAACAATAAATCAAAATCCTTCTAATCGCTCCAATTCATGAATTAATTTCCAAGAACTTCAAATATTTTTTTTTCCAAACAACATATCTCTCTTGATAGAGAATGTTGTGTCTATCTTCAAAGTGGGCGAAGAAATAATTCCATCAAAGTATAACTTTTCAATTTGATTTATTTTATATGTTGTTTTTGTTGAATTTCAATTTTTTCATTTTCGATTCACTATCGCGAACCACTTCTCAAAACTTTTCGACGTCGTTCATATTAATTTTATTTTTATCATAGGTAAAAACTTAGGAATTCATTTTAATTCTCCTGGATTTAGGCGACAGCAATTGCTGTTACAAAGACCTAGTGATTAAATGATAAATTGTATCGTCCGAATCGATACCGTTATAAACCCATTGATCGATTGAATAAGTCGTATCGATCGATTACACGTCATTAGATCAATAGATTAATCGATGCAATTGATCGACTACCGACGGATTGATCGATTTCGCGATGTGGATATATCTTGATTATCGCGATTATCTTTTGGAATTCCCGTTTGGTAATCGTATCCTCGATATAACGATTGATTTCTCGGTATTTTGATTGATTGCTGGAATATCACTTGTTCTTTTTGGTTGGTTTTGTAGGCTGTTGTTCTGTAGATTATAGTTTCGTGTTTTTTTGGGAATGCTTTCACGACGGATTGCGTCAATTGTCGATCGTATTAGGAAGCGGTTTAGAGTGCGGATAAATGTTTCAGAACACAATATCAAATCAATGAAAACGAAATTGAAACACGAGAAAATTACTCATCATCGGACTGATAAGGAAAGAAAATAAAATTATGATATCAAAAGTAAGGAATCCATCACAGACGTGGTGCGAACGAACGCCAGCCGTTGAGCGAGAGTTGTAATTGCGAACTGAGGAGCGATCGCGACGGGCGGTTGCTTCAGTTTAGAAAATTCCCGATATTCACCACTTTACCTGTGGAATCTCCACCCCACCCCCGTGCTCACCAGAAGTCCCTGCTCCAACGAGTGCTTTTTATCAGCGCGCAAATGAAATCAATTGATTGATTAAACGCGAGAGTGCGTTCGAGTGCGGTTCCGATTGCTTTGGAACGACTGCTTCGATGGATCGTTTACGGTTTCTCTCATTGGTAAGAGTGGTGAATTTACAAACGAACTATAATTAAAAACATTATTTTTATATGAGCTTAATTTTTTTAAACATCTGTATTATCGTTCACATCTACCAGTAGTGATTATCAGATATAATATTTTAGATATATTCTAAAAAATTGGAATAGCTCCAACGGATTTTTTTGGAAACTACTAATCCCGCTTCTAAATCTAACTTTCGTTTATTTTCATAAATCCAAATTAAAACAATTTTGCATCTATTTCCAAACTAACAAAATAATTAAATTTATGTTAATATTATTTTATATTAATTATTAGTATTTTATGATTTAAAATTTACAGGGAAAAGGAACAAGTGTAAAATAATGTAATAGAAACATTTCTCACATTTTGTCTCCTGTCGCTTGCTGTGAAACCCACTTAAAAACTACAATCTATTACAATACTGGATGCCTGCGAAACAGGGATGCCGTGATGAGTTTTTTGGGTGTACTGTAAGAGTGGGAAAAGTGAAGCGTTGTGGAGTAAATACAATTTGATAAACATTGTGTGTGAAACGGAAACAGCAATAGGAAGAAAATAGATCGACCACGACAGTGATTTAAGGGGTATCTGCTGCGAAAAAGGAAAGGTTTTTAAAAAAATTGAGTGACAGAGTGTTTTGATCAGAAGTGGAGTGAAACACTTCGATTGAAATGACTTCTTCAACCCTGGTGCGAAAGCGTGACAGCAAAACAGCTGATATCTGCGCTGTGACATTTAAACGTCTTCAGAACATTCGGCAAATTTCGCTTGTTTTTTCCTGGAAAATATTGTGCGTAAATTGTAAAATATTCTCAATTTATATCTCTGCATCGCAGTCAACGATATTCTGCATAGCAGAAGAAAACTTTTGCAATTGAAAGCACAGCAAACATATCTCAAGCAGCAGCAGCGATAGCAACGAGATGTCCGCCTTCACCGAGTCGGCGTTGCTGAAGAAGCTCTCGGAGTTGAACTCCAGCCAACAGAGCATCCAAACGCTCTCCCTGTGGCTCATTCACCATCGCAAACATCACGCCTCCATCGTGAAGACCTGGCTGCGGGAGCTCCAGAACGGTAAGTGCTTCGCAGTTGATTGAGAGATAACAGAAAAATCGATTACTCATGTTTACGCTCCTTTCCATTGTAGTGCCCGAGCACAAGAAGCTCACCTTCATGTATCTGGCCAACGACGTAATTCAGAACAGCAAGAAGAAGGGACCGAGTACGGCAAGGAGTTCGCACACGCCCTGCCAAAGGTTTTCTCGCACATCGGCGAGTCGTGCAAGGCGGAGAAAACTGTTCGGTAGCCTGGGACGCATTTTGAAAATCTGGGAGGAACGCGGCGTTTACGACTCCAAATCGATCGCCGACTTTAGGGCACGTCTCAACAAACAACACAAGGAACCTCATTCCGCCGCTGGCAACGCTGCTGGTGCCGAAGGCAGTGGCAACGGAGAAGCAGGCGAAGCGGCTGCGGCCTCCACCAAGGAAGCTGAGAAGAAGGAGGAAAAACGAGAGAAACGCAAACACGAGGAGAGCAAGTCGAAGTCCAAGCGCCCACGCCCTGCAACCGCCGTCGAAGAGAAACCAGCGGCAGCCAACGGCAATTCCTCTGATGGCACTCATATCACATTGAGCCCTCACATGCCCCTGGGCGAGCCACCAGAGCCCGAGGAACTCATCAAAGCGTTGACCAGCATCGAGAACTCTGCGTCTAGTGATGCCGTCGTGCGCGAACGCACGCAAACTTGCCACCAGAGATATCGGAAATCAGTTGTCTAAGCAAACTAGAGGACAAAGAAGCTGCTAAAGCTCTGGCGAATCAGGTAGGTGTTTGTTAAGCGAATTTATTCATTAAAAATTTCTGCAATCTTTATATATTAGGTAAATGAAGCTGTTCAACTGCTGAATGAGTACAATGCGCGACTGGCAGCCGAGATGGAGGATCGCACCAAGCTGGCCACGATGCTGCGCGAC